>SWKJ01000141.1:0-197597 GCA_019425465.1 Colletotrichum falcatum | reverse complement strand
AACGGATACGAGCGATGCGGCGAGGGATGTTGAAAAGCTGACGGGCGATCTTGCAGGCCACCATGTTGGCCGCGTCGGACGCGGCGCAGGCGATCAGCAGGTCGGTGTCCGCGGCGCCGGCGCCTTCCAGCACCGACACCTGCGAGCCGTCGCCATGGACGACGCGCAGGTCGAAGTGTTCCTGCAGGTATTGCAACTGGGAAGAGTCCGAATCGATCACCGTGATGTCGTTCTGCTCGGACACCAGGTTTTCCGCCACGCTGGTGCCTACGCGACCAGCGCCGATGATCAGGATCTTCATGCGCCCCGTTTGCGCGCCGACTCGATGCCCAACTGCTTGAGCTTGCGGTAGAGGTGGGTGCGCTCGAGGCCGGTGCGTTCGGACACGCGGGTCATGCTGTGGCTTTCGCGGACCAGATGGTATTCAAAATAGATGCGCTCGAACTCGTCGCGCGCCTCGCGCAGCGGCTGGTCCAGCGAGATGCTGCCCAACTGGCCGTTGGCGGTGACCGGAACTTCGTTCGCGGGGGCCAACGACAGCGTCGGCGGATCGAGTTCGTCCTCGAGCGCCACGGCGGCGCTGGCGGTCGTGGGCGCCGTCACGGGCGCCGGATGCGGCACGCGACCGCGGGCCAGGCCGGCGGCCACGGTCTTGAGCAGGCGTTGCAGCGTAATCGGCTTTTCGAGGAAATCCATGGCGCCGATGCGGGTGGCCTCGACCGCCGTGTCGATGGTGGCGTGACCACTCATCATGATGACCGGCATGTCCAGCAGGCCCTGCGAGCCCCATTCCTTGAGCAGGCTGACGCCATCGGTGTCCGGCATCCAGATGTCCAGCAGCACCAGATCGGGACGCGTGCGAAGGCGCGCGGCGCGCGCTTGCGCCGCGTTTTCGGCCAACTCGACCGTGTGCCCTTCGTCGTAAAGGATTTCCGACAAAAGCTCGCGAATACCGACTTCGTCGTCAACCACCAGAATTCTGGCCATAAAGCATCCACCTATTGCGTAGCCGCATTATCCTTTTCTTGCGCGGTCGCGTCCATAGTATCGGCCCCGGGAGCGAGCCGGGTCAACAAGATGGAAATCCGCGCGCCTCCTTCCTTGCGATTCGCAAGGTCGATCCGCCCGCCATGCTCTTCCACGATCTTGCGTACGATTGCCAATCCTAACCCAGTCCCGTGGGACTTGGTGGTTACGTAGGGCTCGAAAGCGCGCTGCATGACCTGCGGCGGGAAACCCGGGCCGGTGTCGGCGACCGTGAAACGCAGGGCCTGCTGGTCGGCGCGGTCGGGCTGCTCGCTGCGCATCAGTTGGGTCGTGACGCTGACCCGGCCTTCCCCTCCCTTCTCGGCGATGGCGTCGCGGGCATTGGACAGCAGGTTATGGATCACCTGGCGCAACTGGGTCGGATCGCCCTCGATGGCGGGCAGGTCCGCGCCCAGGCTGACGTCCAGGTTCAGCGCCTTGCCGGAGGCCGAACGCACCGAAGCGGCGCCGTCCGGCTCCCAGCCATACAGGGACAGCACATCCGCCACCAGCGCGTTGAAGTCGATACGCTGCATCACCGCCGGCGGCGTGCGGGCGTATTCGCGGAAATCATCCACCATCTGCTTGAGCGAGGCCACCTGATTGACGATGGTGTTGGTGGAGCGCTCGACGATCTGGGCCTCGGCCGGCGGCAGCTTGCCTTCCAGCTTCATCGCCAGGCGCTCGGCGGAGAGTTGGATCGGCGTCAGCGGGTTCTTGATCTCGTGGGCCAGGCGGCGCGCCACTTCGCCCCAGGCGACGGTGCGGTTGGCCGATATCACCTCGGTAATATCGTCGAACACGACCAGGTAGCCGTTGCCGCGGCCGTCCACCCGCAGGTGGGTGCCGCGCGCCAGCAGCGTCAGGGCCTGGGGCCCGTTGGGCGTGTCGCCCTGCTTGGGCGCGATTTCGAACTGCTGCTGCCAGTGCTGCCGTTCGGAGCCCACGGCGGCGTGGGTGGAAAAAGCCTGCCGCACGACGTTCGCGAACTCGAGCATGCCATCGACGGTTTCCAGCGGCCGCCCGATCACCGAGCGCAGGTCGGCCTGCAGGATGGTCTGGGCGCCCTGGTTGACGGTGGTGACGCGGAAGGACTCGTCGAACACCAGCACGCCCGAGGACAGGTTCGACAGCACGCTTTCCAGATAGACGTTGGACCGCTCGAGCTGCTGGCGGTTGCTCTCGACCATGCGGCGGGCCTCGTCGAGCTGGCGCGTCATGGCATTGAACGAGCGGGTCAACTGGCCGACCTCGTCGCGCTCGGGCGGCTCGGGCAGCGGCCGGTAGTCGCCCACGCCCACCGCCTGGGTGCCGCCCGCCAGGCTGAGCAGTGGCCGCACCAGCCGCTTGGACAGCGACAACGCCACGGCGATGGCGCCGAACGCGGCCAGCAGCAGCGCCAGGGTCAGCGTGATGCCATACAGTTTGCGCAGGCCGAGCCGCGACAGGGCGAGTTCCTGGTAGTCGCGAAAACCCTGCTGCACCAGGTTGGCGTTGTGCGCGATCTGCTCGGGCACCGGCTGCAGCAGTTGCAGCCAGCGTGGCTCGGAGGCGGCGCCCAGCAGGTTGTCGTAGCGGTCGGGCCCGGTCAGCGGAATCACCACGCGCAGGTGCAGCCCGCCGTCGGTGCCGGGCTTGACCGGGTCATCGGCCTCGGCCGCCGAATAGCCGCGCGACAGCCGAAGTTGGTTCATGACCGTCGACGGCGGCATGGCCGGCAGCAACTGGCCGTACTGGCTGGTGGAGAACGCCACCATGCGGCCGCTGCCGGTGAAGACCATGGCTTCCTGCACGCCGTTGGCTTCGCGCAGCCGGGTCAGGGCCAGCGTCACGCCGGTATCGGAATTGCGGTTCAGCTCGGCCGCCATCGAGCGGGCCCGCGCGTCCAGGTCGGCCAGCAGCGAGTCGAGCGCGGCGCGGCCCAGGTTCAGGCCGGCCTCCAGCGCGGTGTCGACCCGCACGTTGAACCAGGACTCGATCGAGCGCGACATGAACTGCACCGAGACTGTGTAGATCAGGGCGCCGGGGACCACGCCGATCAGGGCGAAGGCCAAAGAGAAGCGGGCGGTCAGCCTGGCGCCGAACTGCCGGCGCCGGATCTGCCGCGCCAGCCGCACCGTCAGGGCCACCACCCAGACGAACAGCGCCAGCGCGAAGATGCCGTTGAGAACCAGCAGCGTGTCGTAATAGCGGGCAAAACGCGAGGCATTGCCCGTGGACCATGCCAGCAGGCCCAGCAACGCCAGGCCGCTCACCGCGCCGACCATCAGGGCCAGCCGAAGCAACAGCCTCATGAGGGGTCTTTCTCCTTGTCACCCAGCGAGAACGAGAAATCGGTCCACGGCGTGCCCTGGACCCAGGAGCTGCTGTTCAGGGCATTGACCTGGAACGGCCGGGGCAGCAGCGAAGTGTCCAGCCGCAGCCGCAACTGGCCGCCATAGACCACGCCCTCGTCGAAATCGTCGGCATCGGCCACCTGCCAGTTGCGCACATGGCGGATGACGCTCATTGCGTCGTCCAGCGACGCCACCGGGAAGGACAGCTCGCCGACCCCGGCACGCCACTGGCGCGTCAGCGCGTTGTAGATCACGCGCCAGGTGCGGGAGGTGTCGACCAGGGACTTGTTGAACCACCACCAACGCTCGCGCGTGATGGTCAGGTCGGCAGTGAAGTACAGGGGTACGCCACGCTGGGCGGCGTCACGCAGTTGCTGGTTCAGTTCGAACTCGATGTCGGCGTCGATTTCAAGCTTGTCGCCACGCACGACCGGTTCGACGCGCACCACCTTCGGTTCGGACCCGTGTGCCTGACCGGCCGGCGCCAACGACAGCGCGGCAGTTGCGAACAATAACCCCAGAAATAACCGTGAAATGATGGACATACGACACCGAAACCCCGTCATGCCCCCTATTCTTGGCGATTCAGGACTGCTTGGCAAACAAGGCGTAGAAAAATCCATCGCGTTGCGCCGCGGGTGTTGCATCGACCGCAACTGGCAGCAATTGGCCGGGCGCGTCCAGGCGCCGGGCCTCGGGGTGGCGCTGCAGGAACTCGAGCGCCTGGCGCGTGCCCTCGATCGGGAAGATCGAGCAGGTCACGTACAGCAGGCGGCCGCCGGGCGCGACCGTGCGCCAGAGCGCGTCCAGGATGCGCGCCTGCAGCGTGGCGGTGCGGCGCACATCGTTCTCGCGGCGCAGCCAGCGGATGTCGGGATGACGCCGCACGATGCCCGAGGCGGTGCACGGCACGTCCGCCAGCACCGCGTCGAAGGGCTTGCCATCCCACCAGGCGTCCAGGTCGGCGGCGTCGGCGGCCTGCAGCCGCACATGCTCGCCCGCCAGGCCGAGGCGGTCCAGGTTCTGGCCGACCCGCGTCAGGCGGTCGGCGTCGGCGTCCAGGGCGAGCAGGTCGATGTCGGCCAGCTCCAGCAGGTGGGCGGTCTTGCCGCCCGGCGCGGCGCAGGCATCCAGCACCCGCATGCCGTCCTGCGGCGCCAGCAGCTCGGCGGCCAACTGGGCGCCGGCGTCCTGCACCGACCACCACCCTTCGGCGAAACCGGGCAGTTGAGCCACCGGGCGCGGCGTGGCCAGCACCAGGCCGGCCTGGCCCACCGTGTCGGCGGCCAGGCCCGCGTCCTGGAACGCGGCCAGGACCCGTTCGCGGCTGGCGCGGCGGCGGTTGACGCGCAGGGTCAACGGCGCCGGCACGTTGGCCGCCCGCAGGATCTCCTGCCACTGCTGCGGATAGGCCACGCGCAATTGCTTGACCCACCAGCCCGGATGGTTCCATTCGGCCTCGGGGCTGTCGGCCACGGCGGCCTCCAGCGCCGCCCGCTCACGCAGGAAACGGCGCAGGCAGGCATTGAGCAGGCCCTTGAACGCCCCGAGGGAACGGGTCGAGGACGCGGCCGTGACGGCCTGGTCCACCACGGTGTGGGGCGCGTAGACCGGCATGCCCGGCAGGCCGGCAGCGGCCTCGCCCTCGGCCTTGAGCAGCGTCAGCGAGACCAGCAGCAGCGATTCGAACAGCACATTGGGATAGCGCTGCACCAGTTCGCGGCCGACCGCATCGGCCCAGCCCAGGTAGCGCATCGCGTGGAACGACACCGCCTGCGCCGCGGGGCGCAGGGCGCCATCGACGTCGGCCAGGGCATCGGTCATCGAGCGGCCTTCCAGGACGTCCTCCACCACGCGCGCGCTGGCAAGCAAAACGGCGGAAAGCGGGGGAGCCAGATGGGGGGTATCGGAACGCGTGGACATGGCAGCAAATCAAAGGACAAGACCGCTATGGTAGCCCGGCGCGGGCTGCCGCCCCGTCGACGGCCTCGCGGGGAGCGCTGGACGAACCGCGCCGGGCGCGTCACACTGGCCGCCTGCCTCGGAGCCCGCCATGTCCACCGCCACGCTGCTGCTGTTCATCCTGGCCTCGGCCGTCGCCATCGTGACGCCCGGCCCGACCGTCCTGCTCGCCATGAGCAACGGCTCGCGCCACGGCGTGCGCACCGCCTGCTGGGGCATGGGCGGCGCGGTAATGGCGGATTTCATCCTGGTGGGCGCGGTGGCTTCCGGCCTGGGCGTGGTGCTGGCCGCTTCCGAGGTCGCCTTCCATGTCATCAAGTGGGCGGGCGCCGCCTACCTGGCCTATCTCGGCTGGAAGATGCTGCGCTCGGACGCCGCGCTGGTGCTGCCGGCCGCCGAACCCGGCGCCGCCCGGCCGGTGGGCCTCAAGCTGGGCCTGCGCAGCTTCGTGGTGGCGCTGACCAACCCGAAGGCATTGCTGTTCATGTCCGCCTTCCTGCCGCAGTTCATCAATACCCAGGCGCCCCTGCTGCCGCAATACGCCACCGTGGCTGCGGTGCTGGCGCTGATGAACATCCTGACCATGCTGGCCTACGCCACCCTGGGCGCGCAACTGGTGCGGGCCTTTCGCGGCTCGGGCCTGCGCTGGCTGAACCGGGTCTGTGGCTCGCTCATGATCGGGCTGGCCGGCACCCTGGCGCTGTACCGCCGCAGCGGCGCCTGACGCTCGGCGTCGCCCTGCTCCGATATTAGGGACGCACACCAGCCGGGAATCGCCCTCGGCGACCCGCTAAAATAACGGCCCCCCGCCCTGCCGCGCTAGAATTGCGCAGTATTTGATCACTGGCGCCGGCTCGCGCCCACCGAGGTATTCCATGTCTTCCCCCAAAGTCGGCTTCGTCAGCCTGGGCTGTCCCAAAGCCCTGGTCGACTCCGAACGCATCCTGACCCAACTGCGCACCGAAGGGTATCAAGTCACGCCCGAATACAACGACGCCGACGTCGTGGTGGTCAACACCTGTGGCTTCATCGACAGCGCCAAGGCCGAGTCGCTGGAAGCCATCGGCGAAGCGCTGGCCGAGAACGGCAAGGTCATCGTCACCGGCTGCATGGGCGTCGAGGAATCGGTGATCCGCAACGTGCACCCCAGCGTGCTGGCCGTGACCGGCCCGCAGCAATACGAGGAAGTGGTGCGCGCCGTGCATGACGCCGCGCCGCCCAAGAAGGACCACAATCCCTACCTCGACCTGGTGCCGCCGCAGGGCGTCAAGCTGACCCCGCGCCACTACGCCTACCTGAAGATCTCGGAAGGCTGCAATCACCGCTGCAGCTTCTGCATCATCCCGTCGATGCGCGGCGACCTGGTCAGCCGTCCGGTGGGAGACGTGCTCAGCGAGGCCGAGCGCCTGGTCAAGGCCGGCGTCAAGGAGCTGCTGGTGATCTCGCAGGACACCAGCGCCTACGGCGTCGACGTCAAGTACCGCAGCGGCTTCTGGAACGGCCGGCCCGTGCGCACCCGCATGACCGAGCTCTGTACGGCCTTGTCCGAGATGGGCGTCTGGACGCGCCTGCATTACGTGTATCCGTATCCGCACGTCGACGAAGTGATTCCGCTGATGGCCGAGGGCAAGATCCTGCCCTACCTGGACATTCCGTTCCAGCACGCCAGCCCGCGCATCCTCAAGGCCATGAAGCGTCCGGCGTTCGAGGACAAGACGCTGGCGCGCATCAAGCAGTGGCGCGAGATCTGCCCCGACCTGACCATCCGCTCGACCTTCATCGTCGGCTTCCCCGGCGAGACCGAGGAAGACTTCCAGTACCTTCTGGACTGGATGCAGGAAGCCCAGCTCGACCGCGTCGGCTGTTTCCAGTATTCGCCGGTGGAAGGCGCGCCCGCCAACCTGCTCGACAATCCCGTGCCGGACGAGGTCAAGCAGGAACGCTGGGAACGCTTCATGGAACTGCAGCAGTCGATTTCCACCGCGCGCCTGGCGCGCAAGGTCGGCCGCGAGATCGACGTACTGATCGACGAAGTGGACGAAGACGGCGCCGTGGGCCGTAGCGCTGGCGACGCGCCGGAAATCGACGGTTGCGTCTACGTCAGCTCGGACCGCAAGCTCAAGGCCGGCGACCTGGTGCGCGCCCGCGTCACCGACTCCGACGAGTACGACCTCTGGGCCGACACGGTCTGAGCGTCATGAGGCCGGCGGCATCGGCCGCCGGCGCGAAAGGCCCGCGGCCCGGTTCAGGCCTCCAGCAGTTTCAGGCCCGCCACGCCGCCCACGATCAACGCAATGCACGCCAGGCGCGCGACGGACGGCGAATCGCCGAACAGCAGGATCCCCAGCAGCGTGATGCCCACGGACCCGATGCCGGTCCACACGGCGTAAGCGGTGCCCGCGGGCAGGTGCCGCATCGCCAGCGTCAGCAGGAAGATACTGCCCAGCGCCGCGGCGATGCCGATGGCGCTGGGCCAGAACCGCGTCCAGCCGTCCGCGTACTTCAACGCCAGCGCCATCACGATTTCCACCGCGCTCGCGGCCAACAGGATCCACCAGGCCATCCCGGCCTCCCTTCGTTATTGGAATGCGGCCAGCTTAGGGCCTATAGTTACCCAGGCACAAGTACGCACCTATTGGTAACCATGAAGGGCACCCCATGGCAGTCTCTCCCGCTTCCGCGGGCGACGTCTTCGACGCCGCCTGTCCATCGCGCCGCGCGCTCGAACTGATCTCCGGCAAATGGGTACCGCTGGTGCTGCCCGCGCTCGCGCATGGCCCGCTGCGCAACAATGAGCTGCTGCGCAAGCTCGACGGAATCTCGCAGAAGATGATGACGCAGACACTGCGCGAACTGGAACGCCACGGACTGGTCCTGCGCGAGGACATGCGCACGGTGCCGCCGCATGTGCGCTATCACCTGACCGAACTGGGGAAGTCGCTGAATGTGGCGCTGGTGGCGCTGGATCGATGGGCCGAAAGCCACCATGCCCAATTGGATGAGGCGGCGCGCCGCCACGACGCGGCTGCCGCGCGCCAGGGTTGAACAACCCGGGCGGGACGCGCAGCCCCATGGCGCACCGCCGGCCCACGGTGCGCCATCGACCGCTGACGGGCCTTAATGCTTGGCCAGGAAATCAGACAGATCGTCGGCGTGCTCTTCCTCGACCGCCAGGATTTCCTCCAGCAGGCGACGGGTGGTCGAATCCTGCTCGCCGATGTACTCGATCATCTGCCGGTAGCTGTCGATAGCAATACGCTCGGCGATCAGGTTTTCCTTGATCATCTCCTCGAGCGAGGAGCCCTCGACGTACTCGGAATGGCTACGCTCGAGCAGGCCCTTGGGCGACAGATTGGGCTCGCCGCCCAGTTGCACGATACGCTCGGCCAGTTTGTCGGCGTGATCCTGTTCCTGAGCGGCGTGCTCCGCGAATTCCGCGGCCACCGGCTCGGCGTTCAGGCCGCGGGCCATGAAGAAGTGGCGCTTGTAGCGCAGCACACAGACGATCTCGGTGGCCAGCGCCTCGTTCAGCAGCTTGAGCACGGTCTGGCGGTCGGCACGGTAAGTGTCGGTGACGGCGCCGGACTCGATATCCTGGCGCGCCTTGGCGCGGATCGCCTTCACATCCATGTCGAAGGGGCGGCTCGCCTTGTCTTGGTTACGGGTCGTGTTTTCCATATCGTTAGCTCCTTGTGGGGTTGGCAATACGACGCTGGACTTCCAGTCGTTCCGAACAACCCAGTCTACCGGGCGTACGAAAAGATGCTGTGTCCAAACATTGCCCATGGCGCCGGATCCGGCTTTCATGCGCCGGGTAAAAGCCCGCCCGGCGCTTCTCGTAAACTATCGGCTTCCCGGACGGCCCGTGACGCAATCTGTAACGGGCCCGACAACAAGTAGCTTCATATGACCCTGAAGAACATCTGCGTGTATTGCGGCTCCAATCCCGGCGCGCGCCCCGAATACCTGGAGCAGGCCCGCGTGCTGGCCCGTGAACTGGTCAAGCGCGACCTCGGCCTGGTCTACGGCGGCTCGGTCGTCGGCATCATGGGCGTCATCGCCAACGAGGTGCTGGCCGGCGGCGGCCGCGTGATCGGCGTGATCCCGGAACTGCTGCAGAAAAAGGAACAGGCCCATCGCGGCCTGACCGAGCTGCACCTGGTGCAGAGCATGCACGAGCGCAAGGCCATGATGATGGAGAAGGCCGACGGCTTCATCGCGCTGCCCGGCGGCGCCGGCACGCTGGAAGAGTTCTTCGAGGTCTGGACCTGGGCCCAGCTCAGCATGCACAGCAAGCCCTGCGGCCTGCTCAATATCGCCGGCTATTACGACGCGCTGATGCAGTTCGTCGACCATGCCGTCGACGAAGCCTTCATGCGCCCGCAGCACCGCGACATGCTGGTGGTGGAAAGCGATCCGGCGACGCTGCTGGACCGCTACGCCATTTACGAGCCGCCCAACGTCTCCAAGTGGTTCGAGCCCGTCAAGCCCGAGCATCGCGCCCCCTAACCCGCTCCAAGGAAAGCCCCGCAATGTCCAACGGTTCGTCGTTCCCCGCCAGCACCGAGTCCGTATTGCGCGATTACTTCCACGCCAAGGACGAAAACCGCCCACACTACATGGCGCGCGCCTTCGCGCCGCAGGCGGTGCTGAAGATGGCGCTGCGCACGCAGGCCATCGCGTTTCCGCCCGAATCCCACGGCCTGGCCGCGATCACCGACACCTTGGTGCGCAAGTTCGGCCAGACCTACGACAACGTCTACACCTTCTACCTGGCGCGGCCCGAGGCCGATGCGCGCCTGTCCGACTATTCCTGTGACTGGATCGTCGGCATGACAGAGAAGGCCACCGGCAACGTGCGCGTGGGCTGTGGCCGCTACGCCTGGACCTTCCAGCCGGAGCCATACCGCGCGACTCACCTGACCATTACCATCGAGACCATGGTGACGCTGCCCCCGGCCGCCACCGACGCGGTGTTCGGCTGGCTGCTCGCGCTGGACTATCCCTGGACCAACGCCCAGCGCGTCGTCGCCGGCGCCCCGCCGCTTGAAGACCTGGCGCCGGTGGTGCAGTATCTGCTTCACCCCATGTAGATCGGCATCGGATTTTTTCTTGAAATACGACATCGCAGCTTTTGATTTCGACGGAACCCTGGCAGACACCATGCCCTGGTTCAATTCCATCCTCAACACGGTGGCCGACAAGTACGGCTTTCGCAAGATCGACGCCGCCGAGCGCGACCAGTTGCGCCACCGCGACGCCGGCGAGATCCTGAAGTTTCTGGGCATCCCGCTGTGGAAACTGCCCGCCATCATGGCGCACGTGCGCACGCTGATGCAGGAGATCGATCCCAGCGTGCGCCTGTTCGATGGCGTTCCGGACGCGCTGGCCCGACTGAAGGCGGGCGGGCTGCGGCTGGCGGTGGTCAGCTCGAACTCGCTGGAAAACGTGCAGCGCGTGCTCGGGCCGGAGACCGCGGCGCTGTTCGACGACTACGAATGCGGCACCGACCTGTTCGGCAAGGCCGCCAAGATCGAGCGCCTGCTGCAGCGCCACGACACCCCGCCGGAACGCTTCTTGCTGGTGGGCGACGAGATGCGCGACATCGACGCGGCCCGCAAGGCCGGCGTGCGCGTGGGATCGGTGGCCTGGGGCTACAACCACGTCGACGCGCTGCGCGACCGCGGCCCCGACGAGCTGTTCATGCAGGTCGCCGAATTGCCCGCCGCGCTGGCCTGACGCCGCGCCCCGACAAGGACACCTCCATGGCCCGCAACGTCGAAATCAAGGCAAGGGTCGCCAGCCTGGCGGCCCTCGAATCGCTGGCCGCCGCGCTGTCGGGCAAGGCTCCGGTCGCCATCGCGCAGGACGACACCTTCTTCGCCTGCCCTGACGGCCGGCTCAAGCTGCGCGTGTTCGCCGATGGCAAGGGCGAACTGATCTTCTACCGCCGCGCCGACGAGGCCGGCCCCAAGGAAAGCTTCTACGTCATTTCACCGACCGCCTCGCCCGATACCCTGCGCGACGCGCTGGGGCTGGCTTATGGCGTGATCGGCCGCGTGCGCAAGCAGCGCCTGCTATTCATGGCCGGCCGCACCCGCATCCACCTGGATCGGGTCGAGGGACTGGGGGAATTCCTGGAACTGGAAGTCGTGCTGCGAGACGGCGAAAGCGTCGAGGCCGGCATGGCCGAGGCCCATGAGCTGCTCGCCAGCCTGCAGATCGCGCCGGACCAGTTGTTGTCGGGCGCCTACCTGGACCTGCTGGCCGAGCGCGCCTGAGAAAGGCCGCCTGCGCCACGGCGGCCAGCCCCTGGCAACGGCGAACGGCCTCAGGCCGGCTGCCAGCCCCGCACGAACACGTCCACCGGCTGGCGCTTGCCGCCGGCCTTCTGCAACTCAAGCAGGCGCAACACGCCCTCGCCGGTCGCAATGTCGATGCCATCAGCCTGCGCGCGCAGCACGCTGCCGGGCGCGGCCGCCGCGGACTGTGGCAGGGCCTGCGCGCGCCACACCTTCACGGGATCGGCCAGGCCGGGCAGGCGGATGCTGGCGCCGGGCACCGGGTTGAAGGCGCGCACGCGACGCGCCAGCAGTTCCGCGGGCTGGCTGCAATCGAGCGCGGCCTCGGCCTTGTCCAACTTGGCGGCGTAGGTCACGCCGTCCTCGGGTTGCGGGGTCGGCGTCAAACCGCCCTGGGACAGCGCGGCCAAGGCCGCCACGATCGCCTCGCCGCCGGCCAGCGCCAACGCGTCGTGCAATTGCGCGGCATTGGTCTCGGCCCCGATCGGCACGACCCGCTCCAGCAGCATGTCGCCGGTGTCCAGGCCCGCGTCCATCTGCATGATGGTCACGCCGGTGCGGGCGTCGCCCGCCTCGATGGCGCGCTGGATCGGCGCCGCGCCGCGCCAGCGCGGCAGCAGGCTGGCGTGGATGTTCAGGCAGCCCAGGCGCGGCAGGTCCAACACCCACTGCGGCAGGATCAGGCCATAGGCCGCGACCACCATCACGTCGGGCGCGATGCGCTCGAGCAGGGCGCGGGCCTCGGCAGCCTCCTCGGGATAGCGGCCATCGAGCCGCAGGCTGCGCGGCTGGGCGACCTCGATTCCGGCGTCGAGCGCGGCCTGCTTTACGGGACTCGGTGTCAACTTGAGCCCGCGCCCGGCCGGGCGGTCGGGCTGGGTCATGACCAGCGGAATGTCGTGGCCGGCGGCCCGCAGGGCGTCGAAGGCGATACGGGCGAATTCCGGCGTGCCGGCGAAAACTAGGCGCATGGGGAGCGGACCGGGAGGAAGGAAACGGGCGTCAGGCGCGCAGCGCTTCGCGCTCGGCCTTTTTCAGCTTGGTCTTGATGCGGTTCTGCTTCAGGTTGGACAGGTATTCGACGAACACCTTGCCCTCCAGGTGGTCGAGCTCGTGCTGCACGCACACGGCCAGCAGGCCGTCGGCATCGAACTCGAACGGCTTGCCGTCGATGTCCAGCGCCTTGCAGCGGATGCGCGAAGCGCGCTCGACTTCGTCGTAGATGCCAGGGACCGACAGGCAGCCTTCCTCGTAGATTTTGTAATCGTCGCTGCGCCAGGTGATCTCGGGATTGATCAGCACCAGCAGTTGGTTGCTTTCTTCGGAGACGTCGATGACGACCACGCGTTCGTGCACGTCGACCTGCGTCGCGGCCAGGCCGACGCCCGGCGCGTCGTACATGGTTTCGGCCATGTCGCGCACCAGTTGGCGGATGCGGTCATCGACCTCGGCGACCGGCTTGGCCTTCTTGTGCAAGCGCGGATCCGGGTAGCGAAGAATAGGAAGTAATGCCATTGAAAAGGAATTGTCGGTAAGAGTGCCTGACCAACAGTTTAATTCATTAGATTCTTGATTTCTAATAGTTTTCGGCTAACACGAGGATTATCCGGACCGGCCTGGCCCCGATTTACAGCCCCGTCCGGCCGGGATCATTCGGTCCCGCCTGCCGGGGCTGCCGTGGCCGCCATGCGACACTCTCGAACGATCGGCGCCCCGGCGCCGGCCCCCCCGTTTCCTTCGCGCCCGTCCGCCGGCGCCCTTGCCATGCCGCTCACCCATACCGCCGCTGAATTGTCCGCCTGGTTGCGCCTGTCCCTGGAGCCCGGCATCGGCCCGGCCACCGCCTGCACGCTGCTTGGCGCGCTGGGCCTGCCGGAACAGATCTACGCACAGCGCGCCTCGGCCCTGGCGCGCCAACTGCCGGACGCGCTGGCCCGCCAGTTGGCCGCTCCCATGCCGGTCGACATGGCCGCACAGGTCGACAACGCGCTGCAGTGGGTCGAGGGGCAAGGTCACCACATCCTGACGCTGGCCGATCCCACCTATCCGCAAAGCCTGCTCACCATCGCCGACCCGCCCATCCTGCTCTACGTGAATGGGGACCCGGCCTATCTGCAGGGACCATCGCTGGCCGTCGTGGGCGCCCGCAATGCAACCCCCGGCGGCCAGGAAAACGCCCGCGCCTTCGCCCGCCACCTCGCCGGCAACGGCTGGCGCGTGGTCAGCGGGCTGGCGCTGGGCATCGACGCGGCGGCCCATGAAGGCGCCCTGGACGCCGGCCCCGCAGGCGCCGGCACGGTCGCGGTGATGGGCACCGGCATCGACCGCATCTACCCCGCGCGGCACCGCGACCTGGCGCATCGCATCGCCGCGCACGGCGCGCTGGTCTCCGAATTGCCGATGGGGACGGGCGCCCTGCCCCAGCACTTTCCCAAGCGCAACCGCATCGTGGCCGGACTGGCGCGCGGCGTGCTGGTGGTCGAGGCCGCAAAACAGAGCGGCTCTCTCATCACCGCGCGGCTGGCGGGCGAAAGCGGGCGCGAGGTGTTCGCCATTCCCGGCTCGATCCACTCGCCGCTGTCGCGCGGGTGCCATGCGCTGATCCGCCAGGGCGCCAAGCTGGTGGAGACCGCGGCCGACATCACCGACGAACTGGGCGGCGGCCCACAACCCGGCGCCCGCCAGGCCGCGGCGGTTGAGGCAGCCGCCCCCCATCCGGTTCTCGACGCCCTGGGCTTCGACCCGTTGCACCTGGATGCGATCCAGGCCCGCTGTGGCCT
This sequence comes from Colletotrichum falcatum, assembly GCA_019425465.1. Classification (NCBI taxonomy): domain Eukaryota; kingdom Fungi; phylum Ascomycota; class Sordariomycetes; order Glomerellales; family Glomerellaceae; genus Colletotrichum; species Colletotrichum falcatum. The sequence goes on along the minus strand of SWKJ01000141.1, from coordinate 183,191 downwards.
GGATACCGCCGACCTGCAGGCGCAATTGCTGGAACTGGAACTGGCCCTGCGCGTGGCGCGCCTGGACGACGGCCGCTTCCAGCGCCTGAAATAAGGGATCGCGCCAGGGGCCGGCCGGCACCTTGACCGCCCTCGGCCCGAGCGCGAGCGGGGCCGGATGCGATGGCGCTAATATTGGCGTTGGCGCCGAGCCGCCGCCGCGGCCGCCCCCGATACCGATACAGGAAGAGACATGGCATTGCCCACACGCGTCAAGATCGTCGAGGTTTCGCCCCGCGACGGCCTGCAGAATGAAAAGGAATTCGTGCCCACCGACATCAAGGTGGAACTGATCGACCGCCTCGCGGCCGCCGGCTTTCCCAATGTCGAGGCGGCCTCGTTCGTGTCGCCCAAGTGGGTGCCGCAGATGGCCGACGGCGCCGACGTCATGGCGCGGATCCAGCGCCGCCCGGGCACCATCTATTCGGTGCTCACGCCCAACATGAAGGGCTTCGAGGGCGCGCTGGCCGCCGGCGCGGACGAAATCGTCATCTTCGGGGCGGCCAGCGAGGCCTTCTCGCAAAAGAACATCAATTGCTCGATCGCCGAATCCATCGCGCGCTTCGAACCGGTGGTGCATGCCGCCCGCGAGGCCGGCATCCGCGTGCGCGGCAGCATCAGCTGCGCGCTGGGCTGTCCCTACCAGGGCGAAGTGCCGATCGAGTCCGTGGTCGATGTGGCCCAGCGCTACCTGGCCATGCAGGTCGACGAGATCGACGTGGCCGACACCATCGGCGTGGGCACGCCGCAACGCGTGCGCGACGTCATGGCCGCGGTCACCCGCGTGGTGGACCCGGCGCGCGTCTCGGGCCACTTCCACGACACCTACGGCCAGGCGCTGGCCAACATCCTGGCCTCACTGGAGACCGGCATCTCGATATTCCATGCCTCGGTGGCCGGCCTGGGTGGCTGCCCCTACGCCAAGGGCGCGACGGGCAATGTCGCGACCGAAGACGTGCTGTACATGCTGCGCGGGCTGGACATCGACACTGGCGTCGACTTCGATGCGGTGGTGGACATCGGCCAATGGATGTCGGCCAACCTCAACCGCAAGGGCTCCAGCCGGGCTGGCAACGCCATTGCCGCCAAGCGGGCAGCCTGACCGCGAAACGCCGTAGAATGGCTGCGCGCGTTTCGCGTGAGCGTCCGGGTCAACCGGCGCAAGTCTTTCCGCAACGCTACCGGAACTCCGCAGCCGCATGACGCCCCTCGTACCGTCCCCCTCGCCCGAGGAACACGCCGCCCTGCTCCGCGCCCTCGGCCCGCTGCCCCTGTCAGGGCAGGCGTGGCCCGACTGGGTGCGCATTCTGACCTGGGTGATCCTGGCGGTGCTGGGCGTGCAGGTGGTCACGACCGCCATTCGCGCGCCGGGCCAGCCGCTCGAAAGCTCGATGGCACTGGTGGTGGGGCTGTGCTTCATCGGCCTGCTGTTCGTGTCCTGGCACATGCAGACCTCCATCACCACCATCGATGAGCGCGGCTTGCGCCAGACCTGGTTCTCGCGCCGCGAGGTCGCCTGGGAAGACGTACGCGAAGCGCGGTTCGTGCCGATGATATTTTCCAAGCGCCTGGTGGTGTTCACACACCGAGGCCGGCCGGTGATCTTCCAGGGCGGCACGCGCGAACTGCGCGCCGCCTTCACCCAGATCGCGCAGGTGTACCGGCGCCGCTGACGGTCCTGTCGCAACGCGCGCCCAATAAAAAACCGATGCCGCGGCATCGGTTTTTTATTGGGGATCCGGCCAGTGCGCCGGACGGTACGCCTCGTTCAGCGGATCGGCAGCGCGTACATCAGGCCGCCTTGCGTCCATTGCGCGTTCAAGCCGCGCTTGATCTTCAGCGGGCTACCCTGTCCGACGTTGCGCTCGAAGCTCTCGCCGTAGTTGCCGACCTGCTTGACGATGTTGTAGGCCCACTTCTCGTCCAGCCCCAGGTTCGCGCCGCCGCCGGGCGTCACGCCCAGGATGCGCTTGATGTTGGGGTTGTCGCTCTTGACCTGCTCGTCGACGTTCTTGGAGGTCACCCCGTACTCTTCGGCCTCGATCATGGCCGACAGCGACCAGCGCACGATGTTCAGCCAGGCGTCGTCGCCCTGGCGCACGAACGGCCCCAGCGGCTCCTTCGAAATGATCTCGGGCAGCACCACGTAGTCGTCGGGCTTCTGCAGCTTGGAGATGCGGATCGAGGCCAGGCCCGAGGCGTCGGTCGAGAACACGTCGCAACGGCCCGCGGCGAAGGCGTTGACCACTTCATTGAAGGTCTCGATCACCACCGGCTTGTAGGTAACCTTGTTGGCACGCGCCCAGTCGGCCAGCGTGTTCTCGTTGGAGGTGCCGGTCTGCAGGCAGATGGTCGCGCCGTTGATTTCCTTGGCGCTCTTGACGCCCAGCGACTTGGGCACCAGGAAACCCTGGCCGTCGTAGAAGTTGATGCCGGCGTGGATGATGCCCAGCGCGGTGTCGCGCTGCTGCGTCACCGTGGTGTTGCGGGTCAGCACATCGACTTCGCCCGACTGCAGCGCGGTGAAGCGCTGCTGCGAATTCAGCGGCACCACCTTGATCTTGTCGGCGTCACCGAACACGGCCGCGGCGATGGCGCGGCACAGGTCCACGTCCAGCCCCTGCCACTTGCCCTGCGCGTCGGGCGCGGAAAACCCCGCAAAGCCCGTGGTGGTGCCGCAGGTGACCGCCCCGCGCTGGCGCACGATGTCCAGCGTCGCCGCTTGTGCCCCTTGTGCCGCGGCGAACAACAACGCCGCGCCCGCCAACCCTTTTGCAATGTTCATGACTCGTTTTCCTGTTGTACCGGAACGCGCAAGCGTCCTGTTGTAGCGGGGCGCGCAAGCGCGCCGAGGCGAGAAGCTTATCGGCATGAAGCGCCCGCGCCAAATAACAAGCGCTTATTTGGGTATATCACGCCGCCAGCGAAATAGACACCGGCTGGTTGGCCTCGCAGGCCTCCAGCGCGCGGCTCAGGCGCTGCATGCCCTGCGCGATCTGGCTTTCGTTCATGGTGGCGAACGACATGCGCATGGCGTGCATGTCGGCCTGGGCCGCGTCGGCGTAGAACGCCTTGCCCGGCACGTAGACCACTTCGTGCTCGATGGCGTAGGGCAGCAGGCGGGTGGCGTCGACCTCGCCGGTCAGGCGCGCCCAGAAGAACATGCCGCCTTCGGGCTTGCTGAAGGTAATGCGGCCGGCCAGTTCGCGCTCCAGGCTGGCGGCCATGGCGTCGCAACGCAGGCCGTAGGCGGCGCGGATGCGCGGCACGTGTTCCTCGTAGCGACCATTGGCCAGGTACTGCGCCACCACTTCCTGGATCCACGCGGACGAGGCCATGTCGTCGGCGGCCTTGGCGCCGACGCAGCGGCGGCGGATTTCGGGCGGGGCCACCAGCCAGCCGATGCGCAGCGCGGGCGCCATGGTCTTGGACATGCTGGCCAGGTACACAGCCCAGTTGCGGGCTTCGCCCTCGGCCAGCGCCATGATGGGCGGCACCGCTTCGCCGGCAAAGCGCAGTTCGCTATAGGGATCGTCTTCGACGATCAGGAAGCGGTGCTTGACCGCCAGATCCAGCAGCCGCAGGCGGCGCTGGCGAGAGATGGTGGCGCCACAGGGATTGGAGAACGACGCCACCACGCACACGACCTTGGGCTTGATGCGCGCGGCCAGTTCGTCGAGCGCGTCGATGTCGACGCCATCCGGGCCCGACGGCACGGTGTGCACGGTGGCGCCGGTGTAGCGCAGCGCCTGCACGGAATTGGGGAAGGCGGGCGATTCGATGATGGCGTGGTCGCCCGGTTGCAGCATCACCCGGCTCAACAGCGCCAGCGCCTGTTGCGAGCCCCCCGTGACGGCCAGTTCCGTATCCGCGTTGCATTGCAGCCCGCGCGCCGCCGAAAGCCGCGCCAGCTCATGGCGCAGGCTGGCCTGGCCGTCGATGTTCGAGTACTGCAGGCAGGCGCCCAGACGCGCCAGCACCTGCGTCGAGGCGATCGACAGGCCGTCCACGTCGAACAGTTCCTGCGCGGGGTAGCCGCCCGCCAGAGAGATCGTGCCGGGACGCAGCGCGTAGGGCATGAGTGATCGGATCGGCGAAGCGGGGGATTCAGGAAGGGCGTGGCAAATGCGTACTCGGGCGCGGCGCTGGACATGGCGGAGGGAAACGGCGAGAAGGAGGAGGGAACCGCGCGATCCACGAGGACCGCGCCGGCGGGTTTAGAACATTGAAATCTAAACAAATATCCTGAAATTCTAAGCCTGCGATTCGGACAGGGTCAACGAAGATAGCGTGGCGCGCGGCCCGGTGTGGCGAAACGGTGCGCGCGCGTCCTACACTATGGGACATTCCGTTCCCAAGAGAACCGCATGACCGATGTAGACACCATGGCCACCCGCCTGGCCGGGATCCGACAACGCATTGCGCAGGCCTGCGAGCGCGCAGGCCGCGCGCCGGACAGCGTGACGCTGCTGCCCGTCAGCAAGACCTTCGAGGTCGACGCCATCCGCGAAGCCATGGCGCTGGGCCTGACCCGTTTTGGCGAGAACAAGACCCAGGAGCTGCGCCAGAAGGCGGCCGCGCTGGCCGGCCAGGGCCTGCAATGGGTCCTGATCGGCCATTTGCAGACCAACAAGGCCAAGGACGCGGCGCGCGACGCCACCGAATTGCAATCACTCGACCGGGTCGACCTGGCCGAAGCCCTGCATCGCCGCCTGGTCAATGAGGGCCGGACCCTGGACGTACTGGTCCAGGTCAAGACCTCCAGCGAACCCAGCAAGTACGGCATGCCCCCCGCCGAGGTGGCGGCGTTCCTGCGCCGCATCGTGGCGGATTTCCCCACCCTGCGGGTACAGGGCCTGATGACGATGGCGGCCAACTCCCCCGACCCGCTGGAAGTGCGCGCCTGCTTCCGCGCCCTGCGCGAGCTGCGCGACCAATTGCGCCAGGAAGGCATCGCCGGCGTGTCGCTGGAACGCCTGTCCATGGGCATGAGCGGCGATTTCGAGCTGGCGATCGAGGAAGGCTCGACCGAAGTACGCATCGGTACCGCCATCTTCGGCGCCCGCAGCTACCCCGATCCGCAATAAGCCGCTGATTCCGGGGCCGCAAACGAGCGCATATTGCCGGACGGCCGGGGCATAATACCCTCGCAAAAAAACGAGGAGACTCCCCATGCACAAGCACGCCCGGCGCCTGTTGGCGCTTGCCGCACTGTCGCTGGCCGCCACCGCGGCCTCGGCCCAATCCTGGCCCACCCAACCCATTCGCTGGATCGTGCCCTACCCGGCCGGCGGCGGCGCCGACGTGGTCGCGCGCACCGTCGCCAGCGGCATCGAAAAGCCGCTGGGCCAGACCATCGTGGTCGAGAACCGCCCCGGCGCCGCCACCATCATCGGCGCCACCGCGATCTCGCAGGCCGACCCCTCCGGCTACGTCATCGGCACGGCCGATTCCGGCACCCTGGCTTACAACCCCACGCTGTACGCCAAGCTGGCCTACGATCCGTCCAAGTTCACCTACGTCGGCGGCATCGCCAAGTTCCCGCTGCTGCTGGCGGTGAACGTCAATTCGCCCTACAAGACGGTCAACGACGTGATCCAGGCCGCCAGGAAGGAGCCGGGCAAGCTGACCGCCGCCTCCGCTGGCGCCGGTTCTCCGCATCACCTGGCGCTGGAATTGTTCAAGCAGCGCACCGGCGCCAACCTGCTGCACGTGCCCTACAAGGGCGCGGCGCCCGCCATCCAGGACCTGCTGGGCGGACAGGTGGACGTGATGTTCATCGACCTGGCCGCCGGCCTGCCCAACGTCAAGGCCGGCAAGCTGCGCGTGCTGGCCGCGGCCACGCCCGAGCGCGTTGCCGTGCTGCCGGACGCGCCCACCATGGCTGAACAGGGCGTGCCCGACTTCACCGCCTACGCCTGGCAAGGCCTGGTCGCCCCCGGCGGCCTGCCGGAGCCGGTGGTCAAGAAGCTGTCCGCCGAACTGGACGCCGCGCTGAAGTCGCCGGCCGTGTCGCAGAAGATGCTGGACATGGGCGTCATCCCGATGCCGATGTCGGCGCAGGACTTCAAGGCCTATGCCGACAAGGAGCGCGCCGCCTGGGCCGAGGTGATCAGGAAGGCCAACATCAAGCTCGAGTGAGCGCGCCTGGCCTTGCATGAAAAAAACGCGGCCATCCGGCCGCGTTTTTCATGGCGGCGACGCCGGGCCCGGCGTTCACTTGCGCGGCAGCGTCACGACCATGCGCAACGCCTCGACGCATTGCCGGCCCTGCTCGATCGCCCGCCCGAACGCGTCAGAGCCGATCTCGTCATGGCTGAACCAGCTAACCTTCCTGGCGCTGCGGTAGCGGTACTGGTAGCCCGACTTGGCCGGCTTGCCGTCCAGGTCCACGTCGATCCACGGCGAACGGACCTGGCAATGCAGCGGCGGCGCCTGGACCTTGCCACCGGCCAGCGTCACGTCATAAGACGCGGTTTCCGGCGTGCCGAGGTAAATGTCGGCCAACTGGCCCGCCTGGCGATAGCGCGCGAAGAGCTCCCAGTCATCGCTCAGTTCGGTGTGGGTGTAGACATGCTGGCGGCCGACCCGTTCCAGCGCGCGCAGGTCCACCAGCGTGGCATCGATGCGGTAGGCCTGCGGCACCACGAAATCGCTGGCGGCACGGCGCAACTGGCAGTCGCGGTTCTCGGCGGCGAAGCTGCGGCACAACGCCTGGTCCATCGCCGTCGCGCCGTTCTGCTGGTCGCCCGCGCTGATTTCCGCGGCCACCATGCGGCTTACCTCGACCGAAGCGCGCACCTTGGCCTGCCCATCCTTGTCGAACTGTTCATGGCGCGTCACCAGGATGCTGGGCGCGGGGCGTTCCAGCGGAATGTCCTCGCGCCGCACATTGCCCTGGTCATCCATGACGAAGGCCCAGCGTTGCTGGATGTCCGGCATGGTGAAGCCCGGCACGAACACTGGATTGGTGGGATCCAGCCACCAGGTCTCGCCCTGCACCTGGGCGCGCACGATGGCGTGGTTGGGCGCCGACAGACCCGGCAACAGCACCGCTGGCGCCACGGTGCCGCGCGTCACCAGGGCGGGTTCGGCGGCGACCCCGGCCGCACGCAGCATGGCCGTCAGCAGCACCGCCAGGTCCTTGCAGTCGCCGTAGCCTCGCCGCTCGATCTCGTCGAGCGCGAAGGGAACCTGGCCCCGCTCGCTGCTGCGCCAATCGCCCAGGTAGCGATAGCGTTCATGGATGTGGCGCATCAGCGCGGCCACGGTCTGCGCCGGTGCCTTGTCCCGCTGGGCCGAGACGGCCGCGGCCGCGGCCTGCGGCAAGGCCGCCGCCAGGATGGCGTTGTAGCGCGCCGCGAACGGCCCGAAGTGGTCCTGCAACGCGGCCGAACTGCCGATCTCCAGGCGCGGCGACTGGCGCAGATAGCCCTGGTCCGCCTCGTTGACATAGGCGTAGTAGTGCGGCGTGGCTTTCAGTTCCACCGTGATGCGGCGCGCATCGGGCGAGGCCTGGACGCGATAGGCATCCATCGCCTCGGTGCGCCAGACCATCGGGCGCTCGGCGCTGAACTCGGCGTGGAAGCGCTCCTGGCGCACTGCCCGCGGCTGCAAGCCGAGCACGTAGTGGAATTGCGTCGCCGACGGAATGCCGGCGTAACGCTCGCGCAGCGTGTAGACGATGGTGCTGCCCACCCGCAGGTTGGGAAAGGCCAGCGAGGTCTGCTTGTGACGCAGAAAACCCTGGTCCGGATTTGGCGCCATGCGGGTGTCGATCTGGTCCGCGCTCAGCGGCACCGGCTTTTCGCCTGGCTGGATCAGCTCGGCGCGCTCGACCTCGACGCTGTCGTTCTCGGCATAAGTACGGTCAATGCGCGAGACCAGCTCGCGCCCGGCCAGCGTCAGGATGGTATAGCGGTATGTGCTCACGCACTCGGTGCTGTTGTCCTGGCCGAAGCGGCAGTGGAATTCAGTGTCGCCGGACAGCGGCGCTTCGGCGGCGGGTTGCATGGCGCCCTGGACGGGCAGGCTGGCCGTGGCCGCCAGGACGGCGGCCAGGATTGGGGTGCGGGGGGAAACGGGCATGGAAACTGCTGACACCTCACATTACAATTGAGACGCAATATTATTTGCGATGAAGTAGCCGCACAAGTCGGCGCGGCTACGACGCGCCTGTGCCGCCACGCGAGCAAACAAAACGCCCGGCGAATCCGCCGGGCGTTGCGAGACGCGGCCATCCGGCCATCGGCCGGCGGCGCGCTACACCAGCACGCGTTCGATGCCGCCCGCGTTGGCGCGGCGCACGTAGTCTTCCATCCAGCCTTCGCCGAGGATGTGGCGCGCCATCTCGACCACGATGTAGTCGGCGTCCATGCCGGTATCACCCTGATAGCGCGACAGGCCCTGCAGGCACGACGGGCACGAGGTCAGCACCTTGACGTCACCCGTGAAGCCATCGCTGCGCAGCGCGGCATCGCCCTTGAGCAACTCTTCCTGCTTGCGAAAGCGCACCTGGGTCGAGATGTCCGGCCGGCTGACCGCCAGCGTGCCCGACTCGCCGCAGCAGCGGTCGCTCTTGACGGCGCCGTCGCCCACCAGAGAACGCACGGTCTTCATCGGGTCCTGCAGCTTCATCGGCGTGTGGCAAGGATCGTGATACATGTAGCGCACGCCCTTGGCGCCTTCCAGCTTGATGCCCTTTTCCAGCAGGTATTCGTGGATGTCGATCAGGCGGCAGCCCGGGAAGATCTTCTCGAACTCGTAGCCGGCCAACTGGTCGTAGCAGGTGCCGCAGCTGACCACCACGGTCTTGATGTCCAGGTAGTTGAGCGTGTTGGCGACGCGATGGAACAGCACCCGGTTGTCGGTGATGATCTGCTCGGCCTTGTCGGTCATGCCGTTGCCGCGCTGCGGATAACCGCAGCACAGGTAGCCCGGCGGCAGCACGGTCTGCACGCCGGCATGCCACAGCATCGCCTGCGTGGCCAGGCCGACCTGCGAGAACAGGCGCTCCGACCCGCAGCCCGGGAAGTAGAACACCGCTTCCGTGTCGGCCGTGGTGGCCTTGGGATCGCGGATGATCGGCACGTAGTTCGCGTCCTCGATATCGAGCAGCTTGCGCGCGGCCTGCTTGGGCAGCCCGCCCGGCATCTTCTTGTTGACGAAGTGCACCACCTGCTCGCGCAGCGGCGGCTTGCCCACGGTCGCCGGCGGCGCCGAGGTCTGCTTCTTCACCAGGCCCGACAGCAGATCGTGCGCGGCGCGCTGCACCTTGTAGCCCACGCCCACCATCGCCTTGCGGGTGGCATTGATGGTGGCCGGATCCTTGGCGTTCAGGAAGAACATGGCGCTGGCCGTGCCCGGATTGAACGACTTGCGGCCCATGCGCCGCAGCACGGCGCGCATGTTCATCGACACGTCGCCGAAGTCGATGTCGACCGGACAGGGGTTGTAGCACTTGTGGCAGACGGTGCAGTGGTCGGCCACGTCCTCGAATTCTTCCCAGTGCTTCAGGCTGACGCCACGGCGGGTCTGCTCTTCGTACAGGAAGGCCTCGACCAGCAGCGAGGTCGCCAGGATCTTGTTGCGCGGCGAATACAGCAGGTTGGCGCGCGGCACATGGGTGGCGCACACCGGCTTGCACTTGCCGCAGCGCAGGCAGTCCTTGATCGAATCCGAGATGGCGCCGATGTCGCTCTGCTGCATGATGAGCGACTCGTGGCCCATCAGGTTGAAGCTGGGCGTCCAGGCGTGGCGCAGGTCGGCGCCCGGCATCAGCTTGCCGGCGTTGAAGTGGCCATTGGGATCGACGCGGCGCTTGTAGTCCTGGAACGGCGCCAGTTCGGCCTCCGTCAGGAACTCGTACTTGGTCAGGCCGATGCCGTGCTCGCCCGAGATCACGCCGTCCAGGTCGCGCGCGATCTGCATGATGCGCTCGACGGCCTGGTGGGCCTCCTGCAGCATGCCGTAGTCGTCCGAGTTGACCGGGATGTTGGTGTGGACGTTGCCGTCGCCAGCGTGCATGTGCAGCGCCACGAACACGCGGCTCTTGAGCACGCGGCCGTGGATCGCCACCAGCTCGTCCAGGATCGGCTTGCGCGCCGCGCCCGAGAACGCCGCCTGCAGGCCGGCCAGCACCTCGGTCTTCCACGACACGCGGATGGTGCGGTCCTGCACCACATCGAACACGCGCGCCTGCGGCTGCGTCGCCAGACGCTCGGCCAGCGCCCCACGCAGGTGGCCCATGCCCAGCGTTTCCAGTTGCGGCATGGCGTCGGCCAGCGGCAGGTCCAGGTTGTCCAGCAGCCACTGCCAACGCTGGCGCGCGGCGGCCAGCAGCTCGATGGCCTGGCGCGTGCGCTCGGCCAGCACCTCGGCGCGGGTCTCGTCGTCGGCGGCGTCTTCCGCCTTGCCGACCGGCAGCGGCGTACAGAGATAGTCGTCCAGCGCGTCCAGCAGGCGCAGCTTATTGCGGGTCGACAGCTCGATGTTGATGCGCTCGATATGGTCGGTGTACTCGCCCATGCGCGGCAGCGGGATCACCACGTCTTCGTTGATCTTGAAGGCGTTGGTGTGGCGCGCGATCGCGGCGGTGCGCGAACGGTCGAGCCAAAACTTCTTGCGGGCCTCGGCGCTCACCGCCACGAAGCCTTCGCCATGGCGGGTGTTGGCCAGACGCACCACTTCGCTGGCGGCCGCGGCCACGGCGTCCTCGTCGTCGCCGACGATGTCGCCGATCAGCACCATCTTGGGCAGCGAGCCGCGCTTGCTCTTGGTGGCGTAGCCGACCGCGCGCAGGTAGCGCTCGTCCAGGTGCTCCAGGCCGGCCAGGATGGCGCCGCGGGCGCGGCCTTCGCCGTCCAGGTAGCCCTTGACCTCGACGATCGACGGGATCGCGTCGCGCGCCTGGCCGAAGAATTCCATGCAGACCGTGCGGGTGTGCTTGGGCATGCGGTGCAGCACCCAGCGCGCCGACGTGATCAGGCCGTCGCAGCCTTCCTTCTGGATGCCGGGCAGGCCGGCCAGGAATTTGTCCGTGACGTCCTTGCCCAGGCCTTCCTTGCGGAACACGCGGCCGGCGATTTCCAGGGTCTCGGTCTTGAGCAGGCGTTCGCCCGGCTTGCCACGGCCGTCGAACCACTTGAGTTCGAAGCGGGCCACCTCCACGTCATGGATCTTGCCCATGTTGTGGTCCAGGCGCGTCACTTCGAGCCAGTTGCCGTCCGGATCGACCATGCGCCACCAGGCCAGATTGTCGAGCGCGGTGCCCCACAGCACGGCCTTCTTGCCGCCGGCGTTCATGGCGATGTTGCCGCCCACGCACGAGGCCTCGGCCGAGGTCGGGTCCACGGCGAACACGAAACCGGCCGCCTCGGCCGCTTCCGACACCCGCTTGGTCACCACCCCAGCGCCGGCATGGATGACGGCCACGGGCTCGGTGAGCCCGGGCAGAATACAGGACTCGACCTTGCCCAGCTTGTCGAATTTCTCGGTGTTGATGACGGCCGACTTCCAGGTCAGCGGAATCGCGCCGCCGGTATAGCCGGTGCCGCCGCCACGCGGCACGATGGTCAGGCCCAGCTCGATACAGGCGGTGACCAGCGCGGCGATCTCGTCTTCCGAGTCCGGCGTCAGCACCACGAACGGGTACTCCACGCGCCAGTCGGTGGCGTCGGTCACGTGCGACACGCGCGACAGGCCGTCGAACTTGATGTTGTCGCGCGCGGTGATGCGGCCCAGCACCTTCTGCGCCTGCTTGCGCAGCATGGCGGTCTGGTCGAACTCGCCCTCGAAGGCGGCGATGGCCGAACGCGCCCGGCCCAGCAGGCCCAGCACCTTTTCGTCGCGATGCGGATCGTGGCCGGCCTCGGCCGGCGCGCCGGGTTCGCGGCGGCGGTCGATCTCGCCGAGCCGATGGTGCAGTGCGTCGATCAGTTGCTTGCGGCGCTTGGGGTTGTCCAGCAGGTCGTCCTGCAGGTACGGATTGCGGCGCACCACCCAGATGTCGCCCAGCACCTCGTACAGCATGCGGGCGGAGCGCCCGGTGCGGCGTTCGCCGCGCAGGTCGGTCAACAGGCTCCAGGCGTCATCGCCCAGCAGCCGGCCGACGATCTCGCGATCGGAGAACGACGTGTAGTTGTAGGGAATTTCGCGCAGTCGCGCGGGTGCTGTGGGCGGCGTCGCCCCGTTCAAGATGTGGCTGGCGAGTGGGGCGTTCATGGCGGCAAGAGGGGGCCCTTAAAAAATTATTTTATGCCATTGGCCGGAACCGCCCCGAATACCCCCTGGGAAGCGTCCAGAAACGGGACAATGGCATGTTTATGCGTCCCCAATTAAGCGGGGCGTCAGCGCTTAGACCTGCCCGGGGAACAGCCACAGCAGGCTCGCCGTCATGGCCAGATAGCGCAGGAACTTGCCGATGGCCATATAGGCCACGCAGGGCCAGAACGGCAGCCGCAGCCAGCCGGCCACGGCGCACAGCGGATCGCCCACGGCCGGCAGCCAGGACAGCAGCAGCGCCGGCGGCCCCATGCGGTGTATCCAGTCATGGGCGCGCTCGTGCCAGCGCCCGCGCATGCGGGATTGGGCCGGCGCGTGGGGGTGACGCTCCTTCCAGCGCTCGACGGCCTTTTCCGCGCCCAGGCCCATGGCGTAGCTGATGGCGCCGCCGATGGTGTTGCCGGCGGTCGCCACCAGGATGGCGGGCCAGAACATGTCGGGCGACAGCTTGATGTAGCCGAACACCGCCGGCTCCGAGCCAAGCGGCAGCAACGTGGCCGAGATCAGCGAGACGGCGAAGATGGCGGACAGGCCCACCGAGGGCAGGGCCAGCAGGCCGAGCAGCCAGTGGATGGCGGAGAGGAGGCTTTCTTCCATGATGCCGTCGAGTGTAGCCGCGCGCGTCCCGCACCCGGCCGCCGCCGTCCGGTCCGTGGCGAAAGCCCGCGAAAACCGCCTGGGGCCGGGGCTTTCCCTGCAATAATCGCGCTCACGCCATGGCGCGCATGGGTCCACTCTTTGCGCCGCCCAATTTTCCGCCCCTACCCCAAGCGCAGTCCATGTCCACCGATTATCTGAAACGCATCCTGACCTCCAAGGTCTACGACGTCGCGGTCGAATCGCCGCTCGAAGCCGCGCCGCTGCTGTCGCAGCGCATGGCCAACACGATCCTGCTCAAGCGCGAGGACACGCAGGCCGTATTCAGCTTCAAGCTGCGCGGGGCATACAACAAGATGGCCAACCTGGCGCCGGCGGCGCGCAATCGCGGCGTGATCGCGGCCTCGGCCGGCAACCACGCCCAGGGCGTGGCGCTGGCCGCCTCCCGGCTCGGCTGCCGCGCGGTCATCGTCATGCCCACCACCAGCCCGCAGGTCAAGATCGACGCGGTGCGCCGATTGGGCGGCGAAGTGGTGCTGGCCGGCGAGAGCTTCTCCGACGCCTACGCCCACGCGCAGACGCTGGAGAAAAAGGAAAAACTGACCTTCGTGCACCCTTTCGACGATCCCGACGTGATCGCCGGCCAGGGCACGGTGGGCATGGAGATCCTGCGCCAGCACCCTGGCCCGATCGACGCCATCTTCGTGGCCATCGGCGGCGGCGGCCTGATCGCCGGCGTGGCCGCCTACATCAAGCAGTTGCGCCCCGAGATCAAGATCATCGGCGTGCAGACCGAGGACTCCGACGCCATGCTGCGCAGCGTGCGCGCCGGCCGGCGCGTGCAGTTGAACGACGTGGGGCTGTTCTCCGATGGCACCGCGGTCAAGCTGGTCGGCGCCGAGACCTTCAAGCTCACCCGCAAGTACGTCGATGATTTCGTGGTGGTCGACACAGACTCGATCTGCGCCGCCATCAAAGACGTGTTCCAGGACACCCGCAGCGTGCTGGAACCAGCCGGCGCCATGGCCGTGGCCGGCGCCAAGCAATACGCCGCCGAACACAAGCTCAAGGACAAGACGCTGGTCGCCATCGCCTGCGGCGCGAACATGAACTTCGACCGCCTGCGCTTCGTGGCCGAACGCGCCGAGGTCGGCGAAATGCGCGAGGCGGTCTTCGCCGTCACCATGCCTGAGCAGCGCGGCAGCTTCCGCCGCTTCTGCGAACTGGTCGGCGAACGCAGCGTGACCGAGTTCAACTACCGCATTTCCGATTCGGACCGCGCCCACGTGTTCGTCGGCCTGCAGGTATCGTCGCCGGCCGAACCCGACAAGATCGCCGGCCACTTCCGCCGCCATGGCTTCGACACGCTCGATCTGACGCACGACGAAATGGCCAAGACCCACTTGCGCCACATGGTCGGTGGCCGGTCGGCGCAGGCGCGCGACGAACTGCTCTATCGCTTCGAGTTCCCGGAACGCCCGGGCGCGCTGATGCGTTTCCTGAACGCCATGAACCCGGACTGGAACATCAGCCTGTTCCATTACCGCAACCAGGGCGCCGACTATGGCCGCATCCTGATCGGCATCCAGGTGCCGGCGGCGGACAAGAAGCAATTCCGCGGCTTCGTCGCCGAGCTGGGCTATCCCCACTGGAACGAGACCGACAATCCAGCCTACAAGCTGTTTCTGTAGGCCAAAAAACCGAGAGGGCCTCCGCATGGAGGCCCTTCCCTTCTCTGCTCAGGACTCGCCCGGCCGCAACCTGAAGGGGGGTTCGCTGTCACTCGGCGGCTCACGGAGATGTGCCGCGCATTCAGCAAGGTGCGACCGGACCGATGCCCTCGCTTAGAAACGGTGACGCAGACCCACCGCGAACGCGGTGTCGCGCGCATCGTGCTGGAACGCGTAGTTGTCGCCGTAAGAGGCATACGCGTACAGATTGGTGCGCTTGGTGAAGTCGTACGTGTAACCCAGGCTGTAGACGTTGAACGTCGCGTCGTCGCCGGTCAGCTTGGCGTTGTTCGGCGTGGCGCGCTGCCAGGAGCCGAAGATGGCATGGCGGCCCAGCGGCACGGTGGCGCCGATCATGTAGGAATTGGCGCGGAAGCCGTCGGCCAGCTTGAACGTGCCCAGCTTCTGCATGCCGTCCGGCGTGGTGCCCATGTTCTGGCCGATGAACCAGCCGTCGCGGGTCTGGCTGAACGCCGCCGCCAGCTTCACGACCTCGAAATCGTAGGTGCCGCCAACGATGTATTCCTGGATGCGCGAACTGGACTTGCCGCCGATGTTGTCATTGGACGGATTGAAGCGGTCGTAGGCCGCGGCCAGATTCAGCGGACCGTTCAGGTATTGCGCGCCCACGGTCAGGACGCGGTTGTTGTTGCCCGTGGCGAAGCCGGTCTGGTGCTTTTCCTTGACGCCGTCCTCGACGGTGTCATCGGCGCTGAACGAGTAGCCCACGCCCACCTTGAAACCGCCCATGCTGGGGGTCTGGTACAGGACCATGTTGTCCAGGCGCATCGTGTTGGCGCTGCTGAACGTGGTGCCCAGGTTGGCGGTGTTGTAGCTGATGGAGAACGGGTCGATCGAGCCGAAGTACTTCGAGGCCAGGTTGGTCTGGCGACCGAATTCCAGGCGTCCCCACGAATCACTGTCCAGGCCCACGGTGGCCTGGCGGCCCCACAGGCGGCCATTCTGCAGTGATTGGCCGTTCATCGGGCCGAAACCGCCTTCCAGGTTGAACACGGCGCGCAGGCCGTCACCCAGGTCTTCCGTGCCGCGCAGCCCGAAGCGCGAGCCACTGCTCACGCCCTGCACGCCGGCGATGCGGCTCTGCGACTGGCCCTTGAACTTCACTTGCTCGTAGCCGATACCGGCGTCGATCAACCCGTACAGCGTCACGGAATCAGCGGCATGCGCGGCGCCGGCGAAACCGGTCAGCAACGCGACAGCCAATAGCGTCTTCTTCATAAAAGTCCCCAAAATGGCGAAAGATAAAGGCATCCCGCAACCACGCGGCGGCATCGCCGCTGCCTGCGTGCCGCGACGACAAAGCGAGCGGCGTCTGCACTGAATCTAGTGTCTGCCTTGGAACAATTTGAAGTAACGCGGATTTCGAAGAACAACTTTCCATGGGCGGGATAATGCCCGCCGCCCAACCCGCCTCGGCCTTGGAAGCTGCGTATTAAGGCCTTGATATCAAATGCGAATTCTTGCTCATAATTCGGTTTCGCCGCGCGGTCGCCGGTCGTCGCACTCAAGCGGGATTGACATCACATGTTGTGTGGGCGGCACAGTCCATGCGGCATAAACACGACAACGAGACGAGGACGGACTCCGGACGGAGAGATAAAAAACCCCTTGGCGTGCAAGGGGCTTTGGTTTCGCGCCGAACGGTGAAGGCCGCGGGTCAACGGCCCTTGGGCGGGTAGTCCAGTTCACCGAAGGTGTATTCGCCGCGGGCCTTGGCCTGCGCCAGTTCCTCGCGAACCTGCTCGCGGGTCTTGCCGGCCGTCTGGGTGGCCGCCGCGCGCGGCGGGTAATCCAATTCGCCGCTGGTGACCTGGCCGGCGGCCTTGGCGCTTTGCAGTTCCTGTTGGACCTGCTCACGCGTCATGCCCGTCTGTTGGGCGATGGCGGGCGGATAGTCCAATTCGCCGAACGTGACCTGCCCGGCGGCCTTGGCGGCCTGCAGTTCCTGTTGAACCTGTTCACGCGTCTTGCCATCGGCGTGGGCGGCGGACATACCCACCAGCGTTGCGGTAACCATGAGTGCGGTAGCTAGGGCTTTCATTGTGATGACTCCATCCTAAACCTGGCACACCGTCCGCCGCCAGGGCGGCGGCGGCAATGTGACAATTCGATTGCTGGGATGCAGTATCTGGCGATCAGGCCCTAGTAAAAACCCTTATTTTGGTGAACATATTTGCATGGACGGGACAATTGCAAAGCGTATCCCCTCCGCACGACTCGGGCACCGTGCAACAACCGCTCGCGCCCTCTGCCGCAGGGCCAACCAGACATTCAGCGGCGCGCCAGCCCGGTAACGGAATGTGTGCGTCCCGTCCGGCGGAATAGTCGTTCATGGTGGCTAAATAGACATTTCCACTGGCGGGACAATATTTCCACTTATCATATGAACCTGCCAGAAATGGAATTTTGAGTTTGAGGGCACCATGGATATCCAGCTTAACGACATCGCGCTCTTCGTCGAGGTCGCCAAGCGCAAGAACTTCAGCCACGCCGCCGAAGCCTTGAATATTCCAACGTCCACGCTCTCGCGGCGCGTCAGTGAGCTGGAGCGCAGCGTCGGCATGCGCCTGCTGAATCGCAGCACCCGCAAAATCGACCTGACCGAGGCGGGCGCCATCTATTTCGAGCGTTGTCGGCACATAGTGGAAGAAGCCCGCATCGCCCACGACCAGTTGCTCGACATGGCGGTGCAACCCAAGGGCCGCCTGCGCATCTCGCTGCCCACCAGCCTGGCGCAACTGTTCCTGCCCGCCGTGATCCGCGAGTTCCGCGAACAGCACCCCGACATCGAATGTGATTTCGATCTGAGCATGCGGCCGATCGACCCGATCAGCAATCCCTTCGACCTGATTCTGCGTTTCGGGCAGCAGCCCGATTCCAGCCTCATTTCGCGCAAGATCGTGCTGATGGCGCACCAGTTGTATGCCTCGCCCGACTACCTGGCGCGCCATGGCGAGCCGCGGGTGCCGGCCGACCTGAGCCACCACGAATGCCTGCGCCCCACCATGCGCGACGAGTCATCCTTCTGGATGCTGCATTCGGGTGACAAGGTGGAGCGCGTGCAGGTGTCGGGCCGGCTGTCGGCCAACAATGTCGGCATGCTGGGACGCCTGGCCGGACAGGGCCTGGGCATCACGCCGCTGCTGGTGTTCGATGCGATGGAGCGAGCCATCAAGCAGACCGGTCTGGTGCGCGTGCTGCCCGACTGGAGCCTGACGCCCCTGCCCCTGTTCGCCCTGCTGCCATCGCGCATGCTGCCGGCCAAGACCAAGGCCTTCCTGGACTTCATCCAGCCACGGCTCTCGGACGCCTGAGGCGAATGGACGCCTGAATCGTCCGCCCGCGCCGGCCTCAGACCGACGCGCTATCGTATTGACAGACCGTGTAGAGCGGCGTGCCGGTGGCCGCGATCTTGGCCGAGCCGCCGAGTTCGGGCAGGTCGATGATGGCTGCCGCCTCGACCACGTTCGCGCCCAGGCGCTGCAGCAGCTTGATCGCCGCCAGCATCGTGCCGCCCGTGGCGATCAGGTCATCCACCAGCAGAACGCGCTGTCCGGTACGCACGGAATCGGTGTGCATCTCGACGGCCGCGTTGCCGTATTCGAGCGAGTATTCCTCGGCGACGGTGCGGTACGGCAGCTTGCCCTTCTTGCGCACCGGCACGAAACCCAGGTTGAGCTCATAGGCCAGCACGCTGCCAATGATGAAGCCGCGCGCGTCCACGCCGGCCACCAGATCCAGGCGCTGGCGCATGTAGCGGTAGACGAAAAGGTCGATCAGCACCCGGAACGCACGCGGGTCCTGCAACACCGGCGTGATGTCTCGAAAAATGACACCAGGTTGGGGCCAGTCAGGCACGCTGCGGATGGTGCGCCGGATGTACTCGGCGTTGTCGGTCTGCATGGAAGCTGGCCCTGGAGAATTGAAGCAAGGCGAACTATAACCGCGCAACCGTGCTTAAGCCAGGACCGCCACGGCTGATGACACCTCATGCAACTGTCCGCCGCGCAAAGTGCAACAGCGGTCGACGGCGCCGGGCGGCAGCACGGCATGCGTGGCCAGGATGACGGTGCGTCCCCCCACCGCGTGTTCCAGGTCGGCGAAGAACGCCGCCTCGGCGGCCGCATCCAGACCCGCGGTCGGTTCATCCAGCACGATGACATCGGCCGGCGACAACAACGCCCGCGCCAGGCACAGGCGCCGCGCCTGCCCGGCGGACAGCAGGGAACCGGTTTCGCCGGCCCAGGTATCCAGCCCATCAGGCAACCCGCGCACGAATTCCCCGAGGCGGGCGGCGTCCAGCGCGCACCACAACTCGGCGTCGCCGGCCTGCGGGTCGCCGATCAGAAGATTGGTGCGCAAGGTGCCCAGGAATACCGGGGCGTCCTGCGACAGCAACGCGATGCGCCGATGCCAGTCCGCCTGCGCACAGGCGCGGGCATCGATGCCCGCGTAGCGCACCTGGCCGTCCAGCGGATCCTCCAGCCGCAGCAGCAGATGCAGCAGCGTGGACTTGCCCGCGCCGCTCTCGCCCAGGATGGCGACCCGTTCTCCCGGCTCGACCCGCAGTTGCAGGTGATGCAGCACAGGCAGGGGCGTCTCGCCGGCCCGCGCCGGATAGGCGAAGGACACATCAACCAGTTCCAGCGCGCCGCGCGTCGGCAGCGGGCTGGGCACGGCGGGATCGCACATGTCCGGCTCGCGCTGCGCCACGTCGCGGATGCGCGCGGCGGCCGACAGCGCCGACCCCATGCGCGAGGCGCCGCGCATGATCGGGCCGGCCACTTCGAAGATACCGATTACGGCCAGCAGCAGTCCCACCAGCAACGGCCCGTGCAATACGCCGGCTTCGTAACGCGCCAGGCCGAACCACAGCAGCGCCAGCACCGATAGCCCGGCCGCCGCCTGCAGGAACCATTGCCCCCGCGCCGCGACCCGGGCCTGGCTGCCGCGGGCACGCGCGCTGGCCTCGCACAATTGGTCGAAATGCGCCTGGGTCTGCGACTGCGCATGCAGCGCGACCATGTCGGCGTGACCATCGACCGCGTCGAGCACGGCAGCACGCAGTCCGGCCGCGCTCTCCTGCGCGGCTACGCCAGGCTTGCGCGCGGCGCGCAGCAGCCACAGCGGCACCAGGACACAGACCGCCAGCAGCGCCAGCGCGAACACCAGGGCCGCCGCCGGCACCCAATAACCCAGCACGGCGGTCAACGCCGCGCCGGCCAGGATGGCCGTCGCCAGCGGCGCCAACACGAACAGGAACACGGTGTCGAGCGCATCGACGTCGCCTGTCATGCGCGCCACCAGGTCGCCACTGCGGTAACGCGCCAACTGGCGCGGCGTCAGGCGGATCAGCGCCGTGAAGACTGCCGCGCGCAGGTCGGCCAGCAGGCGCAGCGTGGCGGCATGCCCGACCACCCGGTCGGCATAACGCGACACGATGCGCAGGAACGACAGGCCGCGCACCAGAGCGGACGGCGCGAACAGATTGAAGGCGCCGCCCGCGCCGGCCAGCGCGGCGCCGGTCAGGAACCAGCCGGACACGCCCAGCAGGCCGACGCCCGCGGCCACCGTCGCCAGCGCGCAGAACAGCGCGAGCAACAAACCCGCCTTGCGGCGCGCATATAGCGGCAGGAGCAACAACAGGTTCTTCATACGTCTTTCACTTTTGCATCGGCGAGGCGCAGCACCCGCGCGAAACGCGCCGCGACCGCGGGCGAATGGGTAGCGAGCAGCAGCGTGCGGCCAGCGGCGAATGCCAGGATCTCGTCCAGCACTCGCGCCTGCGTGGCCTCGTCCAGGTGTGCCGTGGGCTCGTCCAGCAGGATCAACCCGGGATCGCGCAGGAACAGGCGCGCCAGCGCAACGCGTTGCGCCTGGCCGCCCGACAGGCCATGACCGCGGCTGCCCAGCGGCGTATCCAGCCCTTGCGGCAGCCCGGCGGCGAATTCGAGCACACAGGCGCGGCGAGCCGCATCACGCACCATCGCGTCGGTGGCATCTGGGCGTCCCAACCGGATGTTGTCCGCGATCGACCCCGCCAGCAGTTGCGGCCTCTGCCCGATCAGCGCCACGCGCGCGCGCAGATCGGCCTCGCTCCACTGGTCCAGCGGCACGCCATCGAGGCGAATGTCGCCGTCGCCCCGGCGCAGGCGCGCGATGGCCTCGATCAGCGTGGACTTGCCGATACCGCTCGGCCCCATCAAGGCCGCGTGCTCGCCCGGGGCCAGCGCCAACGCCGCCGCGGACAGCACTGGCAAGGGCCGCCCGGGCGCCGTCATGGTCAGCCCCGCCACCGTCAGGCCGGCGGCGCCCGATACCGGCGCCATCGGCCCATCCTGGCGCGATTCGACGACTTCCCCCTGCGGCAGCCCATCGAACAGCGTGGCAATCTGCGACACCGCGGCCAGCGCCGTGGCGCGGTCGTGGTAGTGCGCGGCGAACTGGCGCAAGGGCGCGTAGACCTCGGGCGCCATCAGCAGACAGAACAGGCCGGCCTGCAGCGTGAACGGCGACCAGCGCAGGTCGAGGAACCCCAGGTAGCTCAGGCCGATGTAGACGGCCACGCCCGCCACGCCCAGCGCGGCGAAGAATTCCAGCACCGCCGACGACAGGAAGGCGATCCGCAGCACGGACATGGTGCGCTGGCGCAGCGCATCGCTGGCGGCGGCGACGGAAGCCGCCTCGGCTTCGGCGCGGCCATACAGCTTCAGGGTGGACAGGCCGCGCAGGCGGTCGGCGAAGAATCCCGACAGCCGCGCGAAAGCCCGCAGATGACGCCGGCTGGCGCCTTGCGCGCCCCAGCCGACCAGCGCCATGAACAGCGGAATCAGCGGCGCGGTGATCAACAGCACCAGTCCCGCGATCACATCCACCGGCAGCAACAGGACCGCAAACGCCACCGGCAGCAGCGCCGCCGCGGCCATGGCCGGCAGATACTTGGAGAAGAATCCGTCGAGCGCCTCGACCTGGTCCACCAGCGCGCTGGCGATCTCGCCCGAGGCCTGCCGGCGGCTCCAGTCAGGTCCTTTGCGCAGCAGGCGCGCGAACAGCGCCTGGCGCACGTGACGCTTGATACGCTCGGCGGCATCGGCCCCGGCGCGCTCGCCCGCCCAGGTGATGCAGGCGCGCGCCAGCATCAGCGCGGCGATGGCCAGGATCTGGCCGAGCAGTTCCAGGCGCGGCGCCTGCCGCACGATGGCGGCATCCAGCACGCTGGCCAGCAGCCAGGCCTGAACCACCAGCAACGCGCCCGACGCCAGCGGCGCCGCGCCCGCCAGGATGAGCGGCAGCCGGGCCGCCCCGGCCAGCGCCATCAGCCAGCGCGATTGCTCGCGCGGCGGCTTGCGCAGGGTGGCCGAGGGGGCATGCTCGAGGCTGCTGGCGCGGCCGCTCACTCGTCGTTACGGCTGGCGCGCGGGTCATGCGAGTGACCTTCGCGCAGCTCGAACCACATTGCGTTGAGGATGGCGAACGCACACGCCAATCCCAGGCCGAGTACCCATGAGAAATACCACATGGTGAAGGCTCCTTGTCAGTACGAATTGGGCGTGTCGCCCACGGATGCATGCGTCACCTTGCCGCGCATGACGCGATACACCCAGGCGGTGTAGAGCGTCACGATCGGCAGGAACACCACCACCGCGATCACCATGATCCACAGCGTCATGTGGCTGGACGAGGCGTCCCAGACCGTCAGGCCGGCTTTCGGGTTGGTCGACGACGGCATCAGGAACGGGAACAGCGAGAAGCCGACCGTCAGGATGACGCCGCTGATCGAAACGGCCGAGGCCAGGAACGACAACACGTTGGCGCGCAACGTCAGCAACAGCAGCACCAGCACGGCGCCCGCCACGCCCAGCGCGGGCGCGATCCACATCAGCGGCCACTTGGCGTAGTTGGCCATCCAGGCGCCGGCCTGCACCGCGACCGTCTTGAGCATCGGATCCGAAGGACCTTGCATGTCCACCGCGCTGGTGATGGCATGGCCGCTGAGCGACTTCACCCAGAAGCCCCCGGCGACGAACAACACCAGCGTCAGCAACGCGCACAGGCGGCCCCAGTTGCGGGCTCGCGACGACACGGGGTCCTCGGTGCGCCAGGCCAGCAGCACCGCGCCGTGCATCGCCAGCATCACCACGCTCAGCACGCCGCACAGCAGCGCGAACGGCGTGAACAGTTGGTAGAAGTGACCCTGGTACACCATGCGCAGCGCGTTTTCGTCGAAGGTGAACGGCACGCCGAGGATGATGTTGCCCACGGCCACGCCGAACACCAGCGAGGCCACCACGCCCGAGAAGCACAGCACGCCGTCCCAGCTATTGCGCCAGCGGGTGCCTTCCATCTTGCTGCGGTACTTGAAGCCGACGGGACGCAGGATCAGCGCGATCAGCGCCAGCATCATCGCCAGGTAGAAGCCCGAGAACGAGGCTGCGTACAACAGCGGCCAGGCGGCAAAGATCGCGCCGCCCGCGGTGATCAGCCACACCTGGTTGCCTTCCCACACGGGGCCGACCACGTTGATCACCACGCGGCGTTCGGCATCGGTCTTGGCGACCACCGGCAGCAGCGCCGCCACGCCCAGGTCGAAGCCGTCCATCACGGCGAAGCCGATCAGCAGCGCGCCCAGCAGCACCCACCAGACCACCCGCAAGGTGGCGTAGTCGAAAGGAATAAGGGTATCCATTGTTTCTCTCCCCTTAGGCGCGCACGGCGGCGTGGACGGGATCGGCGGCGGCGCTGGCCGGGACCGGCGCGTCGGATTTCGGGCCCTTGCGCACGGCGTGCAGCATGACCTTCACGCCGATGATCAGCAGCACGGTGTACAGCACCAGGAAGATCGTCAGGCTGATGGCCAGGTCGGCGATCGTGAGGCCGGACGCCGCGTAATACGTGGGCAGCACGCCTTCGATCACCCATGGCTGGCGGCCGTACTCGGCCACGAACCAGCCGCTCTCGATGGCGATCCAGGGCATGGGCAGGCTCCACAGCGCCACCTTCAGCAGGCCGCGGCGGCTGTCGAGGCGACCGCGTGAGGCCAGCCAGAATGCCACGCCGAAGAACAGGATCAGGTACATGCCCACGGCCACCATGATGCGGAACGCCCAGAACAGCGGCGCCACGTTCGGCACGGTATCCACCGCGGCCTTCTTGATGTCCTCTTCGGTGACCTTGCTCATGTCGGTCTGGTAGCGTTTGACCAGCAACGCGTAGCCGAGATCGGGCCAGGTGCGGTCGAACACCATGCGGGCGTCGACGTCCTTGGGATTGGCGCGGATCTTCTGCAGGGCGTCGTACGCCACCATGCCGTCGCGGATGCGATTCTCGGCGCGCAGGATCAGGTCGTTGATGCCCAGCAGCGGCGTCGTCAGCGAGCGCGTGCCGATGAGGCCCATGACGTAGGGAATCTCGATGGCGAAGTCGTTCTTGCGTTCGGCCTGGTTGGGCAGCGCGATCAGGTTGAAGGACGCGGGCGCAGGCTCGGTGTGCCACATGGATTCCATGGCCGCGATCTTCATCTTCTGGTGTTCGGTGGTGAGATAACCGCTCTCGTCACCCAGCACGACGACCGACAGCGCCGAGGCCAGGCCGAAGCTGGCGGCGACCGCCATCGAGCGCTTGGCCAGGTCGGTGTGGCGGCCCTTGAGCAGGTACCAGGCGCTGATCGACATGACGAACATGGCGCCCGCCACGTAGCCCGCGCTGACCGTGTGCACGAACTTGGCCTGGGCCACCGGGTTGAAGATCACCGCGGCGAAGTCGGTCATTTCCATGCGCATGGTGTCGGGGTTGAACACCGCGCCCACCGGGTTCTGCATCCAGCCGTTGGCGATCAGGATCCAGAGCGCCGAGAAGTTGGTGCCGAATGCCACCAGCCAGGTCACCACCAGGTGGCTGACCTTGGACATGCGGTTCCAGCCGAAGAAGAACAGGCCGACGAAGGTGGCTTCCAGGAAGAAAGCCATCAGCCCTTCGAGCGCCAGCGGCGCGCCGAAGATGTCGCCCACGTAATGGCTGTAGTACGACCAGTTCATGCCGAACTGGAACTCCATGACCACGCCCGTGGCCACGCCCAGCGCGAAGTTGATGCCGAACAGGGTGCCCCAGAACATGGTCATCCGCTTCCAGATGGGGCGGCCAGTCATGACGTACACGCTTTCCATGATGGCCAGGATGAACGACAGGCCGAGCGTGAGGGGGACGAAGAGGAAGTGGTACAGCGCGGTCGCGGCAAACTGGAATCGCGACAGGTTGACGACGTCGAGATCAATCATTGGGGCGCTCCCATGCAGGTGAGTAGCCACAGCAACCGGCATGGTTCCCAGGCCGTCTCTGGCGCCATGATAAGGGCGTTGTATACAGCTTCATAGAGGTTTCCTGAAAAAATCGGGGCGGATCAGCGATCAGCCTTTGCCCCGCAACTTGCCGGCGAAGCCCAGCACTTTCTGCACTTTCGAACCCAGCTTCATCAGGTTCTGCAGAGTCTCCGGCGGCAGACGTTGAACCTCATCGAACCACCCGGTGGACAGTTCGATGAGCTCCAGCATTTCGGTCATGCGTTGCTGCGCGTAGGCACCGTCCGGTCCCGTGGGGGGCTCCAGCAGGGTGTCTCGCAGCAGGGTGAGGGTGGGATCGATTTCGCGCTTGCGCTTCTCTTCCATCAGGATGCGGAAGATCTCCCAGACATCCTTGGGCGTCTCGAAGTAGTCGCGGCGGTCGCCGACCTGGTGCACCAGCTTCACCAGGCGCCAGGACTGCAGCTCCTTCAGGCCCAGGCTGACGTTCGAACGGGAAAAGCCCAGCGTTTCGGCGATGTCGTCGGCATGCAGGGGCTGGGGCGCCAGGAACAGCAAGGCGTAGATCTGGCCGACGGTGCGGTTCACGCCCCAACGGCTGCCCATTTCGCCGAAGTGCAGGACGAAACGTTCGTTTTGAGGGGTGAGCACCATGATCCATCCAGGCCAGCAAATGCGATGACGGCATACATAAATAGTTACGCCGTTTTCAGAAATTCCTGAAATTATCGAACAAACTGTGCGAAAACACAAACCACACCAATGACAGGGGTATAGCCGCAAGGGATGACAATTCTGTCGTTCCACCCCCGAAATCAGTCGCAATCTGTGGTGGACGCGCCACGAAAAAAAGCCACCCGCCGGTTGGCGGGTGGCTGCGAATCAAGGAAATCCAGGGCGCCGCCCCCGGCGCGCGGGGCGGATGGACGGGTCAGCCGGCCTTGACGGTGACGGCGGCCGACACGCGCTTGGCCTTGGCGCGCGCGGCGGCCACATCCTCGGCGATCGCCAGGCCCACGCCCATGCGGCGCTTGACGAAGGACTCGGGCTTGCCAAACAGGCGGATGTCGGTGCCCGGCTCTGCCAGCGCCTGCGCCACGTTGTGGAACGACACGGCCTTGGCCTCGACGCCGCCATAGATGACGCTGCTCGCGCCAGGCTGGCGCAGCGAGGTGTCCACCGGCAGGCCGAGCAGGGCGCGGGCGTGCAGTTCGAATTCGTTCTGCGCCTGGGTAATCATGGTGACCATGCCGGTGTCATGCGGGCGCGGGCTCACTTCCGAGAACCACACCTGGTCGCCGGCCACGAACAGTTCGACGCCGAAAATTCCAAGGCCGCCCAGCTCGGCCGTCACGGCAAGGGCGATCTCGCGGGCACGCTCCAGCGCCGCGGGCGACATGGGATGGGGCTGCCAGCTCTCGACGTAGTCGCCGTCGACCTGCTTGTGGCCGATCGGCTCGCAGTAGCGGGTCTCGACCTGGCCGTCGGCGCCCCGGGCGCGCACAGTCAGCAGCGTGATTTCGTAATCGAAGCGGATGAAGCCCTCGACAATGGCGCGGCCGCCGCCCACCCGGCCGCCCTCCTGGGCGTAGCGCCAGGCGGCGCCCAGGTCCTCGGCGCCCTTGATCACGGACTGGCCCTTGCCCGACGAGGACATGACCGGCTTGATGACGCAGGGATAGCCGATGCCACCGTCGATGGCCCGGCGCAATTCGTCTTCCGTATCGACGAAGGCGTAGGGCGAGGTGGGCAGGCCCAGGGTCTCGGCCGCCAGGCGGCGGATGCCCTCGCGGTTCATGGTCAGTTGCGCCGCCCGGGCGGTCGGGGTGACCCGCGCCACGCCGGCCGCTTCCAGATCCACCAGCAAATTGGTGGCAATGGCCTCGATTTCGGGGACAATAACGTGCGGTTGCTCTTGCCGGATGATTTTTTCCAGGGCTTCGGGGTCCGTCATCGACACCACATGGGCGCGATGCGCCACCTGGTGGCCCGGCGCGTCGGCATACCGGTCCACCGCGATGACTTCCACGCCCAGCCGCTGCAGAGCGATGATGACCTCTTTGCCCAACTCGCCCGAGCCGAGCAGCATGACTCGGGTGGCCAGGGGGGACAGGGGCGTGCCAAGGACGGGGCTGGGAATGCTGGACATGAGCGGGCCTGGAAAGGAAAGATTGATAGCCGGATAAAAGAGTCGCCAGGATGCCATACCCCCCTCCCAGGGGCAAACCCGCAACCTGATATTAAAATCCCCTGATGACCGATCATCCCACCACAACGTCCGAGACCGCGCTGGCATCTGCGCGCAGGACGCTGCAAATCGAAAGCCAGGGCATCCTGGACCTGTCCGCGCGGCTGGACGACAGCTTCGCGCGGGTCGTCGCCATGCTGCTGGCCTGCCGTGGGCGCGTGGTCGTCAGCGGCATCGGCAAGACCGGCCACATCGCCCGCAAGATCGCCGCCACCTTCGCCTCCACCGGCACGCCCGCCTTCTTCGTGCACGCCGCCGAAGCGGTGCACGGCGACCTGGGCATGATCACCCGCGACGACGTCCTGATCGCCATTTCGTATTCCGGGTCGGGCCAGGAGCTGCTCACCATCCTGCCGGTGGTGCGCCGCATGGGCGCCAGCCTGGTGGCCATTACCGGCAATCCGCAGTCCGAGCTGGCGCGGCTCGCCGACGTCCACCTGGACGCCAGCGTGTCCCAGGAAGCCTGCCCGCTGAACCTGGCGCCGACCGCCAGCACCACCACGGCCCTGGCCCTGGGCGATGCGCTGGCCGTGGCCTGTCTGGAGGCGCGCGGGTTCGGGCCCCAGGATTTCGCCCGCTCGCATCCGGGCGGCGCGCTCGGCCGGCGCCTGCTGACCCACGTGCGCAACGTCATGCGCCAGGGCGACGATCTACCCGTCGTGGCGCAGGGCACGCCGGTCTCGCAGGCGCTCGAAGTCATGTCGGCCAAGGGCATGGGCATGACCGTGGTGAGCGATGCGCAGCACCGCCCGGTCGGCATCTTCACCGACGGCGACCTGCGCCGCCTGATCGCACGCTACGGCGACATCCGCAGCCTGAACGTCGAAGCCGGCATGACGCGCTCGCCGCGCAGCATCAACCCGGACGCGCTGGCCGTCGAGGCCGCGCGCCAGATGGACGAACTGCGGCTCAATCACATGCTGGTGCTGGACGCCGATGGCGCCCTGCTCGGCGCCTTGCACATGCACGACCTGATGGCCGCCAAAGTGGTATGACTATGACTCTCCCCCCTTCGATCACCCACCCCGCCGAAGCCCTGGTCCTGGCCCGTATCGCGCCAGCGGTGCGCGAACGCGCCGCCGCCGTGCGCCTGATGGTCTTCGACGTGGACGGCGTGCTGACCGACGGCGGCCTGTATTACGGCGAGACCGGCGAAGTCCAGAAGCGCTTCAACGCCCTGGATGGCCATGGCCTGCGCCTGCTGATGGAAGGCGGCCTGAAGGTGGCGCTGATGACCGGCCGCCCCGGCCCGATCGTGGCGCGCCGCGCCGCCGAGCTGGGAATTTCCGAGATCATGCAGGGCGTGCGCGACAAAGGCGCCGCGCTGGCCGAACTTGCGCAGCGCAGCGCGGTCCAACTGAACCAGACCGGCTACATGGGCGATGACATCATCGACCTGCCGGCCATGCAACGCGCCGGCTTCGCCGCCAGCGTGCCGAATGCGCCGGGCTACGTCAGCCAGGCGGCCCACTGGATCGCAACGCAAGCGGGCGGCAACGGCGCGGTGCGCGAATGTTGCGACCTGCTGCTGGCCTCCCAGGGCCGGCTGGGCGGATTCCTGGCGGCGCCGGGACTGCTCGGTCCTGGCGCCATCCAGTAAGCGCCCCTATCACGCCCCGCAGACCTGATGAAAGATCGTTTCCCTTCCCTGATCGCGCTGTTCCTGCTGCTGGTGCTCGTCGCCAGCACGTACTGGGCCGCCGACTACGCGCAGCGGGCCATCCAGACGGACCCGCCGCGCCGCGTCACGCACGAAATGGACGCCTGGTCGCGTAATTTCGTGATGCTGCGCACCGACCCCACCGGGCGTCCCATCAATCGGCTCGAGGGCGATTACGCCGAACATTTCCCGGACGACGATTCGTATCACATCACCCAGCCGCGCGCCATCGGCCAGCGCGAAGCCAGCCCGATCACCGTGGGCGTGTCCAAGACGGCCGTCATGGAACAGGGCGGCAAGCGCATCGTCATGAACGGCGACGCGCACGTGCACCGCCAGCCGGACGCCAACAACGACGTCCTGGACGTGCGCAGCCAGCAACTGATCCTGCTGCCGGACGACGACGTGGTCTACACCGACCTGCCCGCGGAAGTCATCAAGGGCCGCTCGCGCATGAACGGCAAGGGCATGCACTACAACAACAAGACACGCCAATTGCAGGTATCGGCGTCCACCGACGTGGAAATCGCCGGCACGGAAAACAAATCGCGCCGCCCGGCCGAGACGCCTGCCAACACCACTGACCCGAAGAAACCATGACCGACTTCCGGATTCGCATTGCCCCACCACGCGCCTGCTGGGCGCGATGCTGCTGATGGCATCGGCGGTAGCGCCGGCGCTCGCGGCCGACCCCAAGCCGGCCGCCGCCGGCGCGAGCAAGACCGCGCCCGCCGAGGAACCCACCACCACGATCCTGTCGGACACGCTGCACTACGACGACGTGAAGAAACAAAGCGTGTTCACCGGCAACGTCAACATGACGCGTGGCCTGATGACGCTCACCTCCGACAACCTGGAAATGCGCGAGGACGCCGCTGGCAACCAGTACGGCACCGCCACCGCGAACAAGGGCAAGGTCGTCACCATCCGCCAGGAACGTCCCGAGACCTTCGAACTGATCGAGGGCAAGGGCCTGCGCGCCGAATACGACGGCACCAAGAGCACCTTCGACCTGATCGGCCAGGCGGTGGTGGTGCGCTATGTCTGCGGCAAACCGTTTGACACGATTCGCGGCGACCGGGTGCGCTACAACGAGAAAAGCGGCACCTACGAAGCCCAGGGCGGCCCGAACTCCTCGGCGGCTGGCGGCCGGGTCCGTTCCGTGGCCGAGCCGCGCGCCAAGTCGGACGCCGCGGTGGCCGAGTGCCGCAAGCAGCAGGAATCGAAGAAGGGGCGCTGACAGCGCCTCCCATGTCACCCATACGCAGCCACGATGAACCAACCTTCAGTGCAGACTCCCGTGACCTCCGCCCCTTCGGGCGTCAAGCAGGGCAGCCTGCGCGCAACCGGCTTGCGCAAGACCTACAACGGCCGCACCGTGGTGCAGGACGTGTCCCTGTCCGTCTCCAGCGGCGAAGTGGTGGGCCTGCTTGGCCCCAACGGCGCCGGCAAGACCACCAGCTTCTACATGATCGTGGGCCTGGTGCCGGCCGACGCCGGCCGTATCGAGATCGACGGCTCGGTCATCACCGCGATGCCGATCCACAAGCGCGCGCGCATGGGACTGTCGTACCTGCCCCAGGACGCCTCGGTGTTCCGCCGCCTGACGGTCGAGCAGAACATCCGCGCGGTGCTCGAACTGCAGATCGGGCCGGACGGCCGCACGCTGTCCACGCCCAAGATCAATGAACAGATGGAACTGCTGCTCGAAGAGCTGCAGATCGGCCACATCCGCAGCAACGCCGCCATTTCGCTGTCGGGCGGCGAGCGCCGCCGCGTCGAAATCGCGCGCGCGCTGGCCACCAGTCCGCGCTTCATCCTGCTGGACGAGCCGTTCGCCGGCGTGGACCCGATCGCCGTGATCGAGATCCAGCGCATCGTGCGCTTCCTGAAGGGTCGCGGCATCGGCGTGCTGATCACCGACCACAACGTGCGCGAAACGCTGGGCATCTGCGACCGCGCCTACATCATCAGCGAAGGCAAGGTGCTGACCGACGGTCATCCCGACGAAATCGTCGGCGATCCGGCCGTTCGCCGCGTCTACCTGGGCGAACACTTCCGCATGTAACACCTCCATTGGGGAAAATCCCAGGGGCCGTGACGGCCCCTGGGGCACGCCCCTGGGGCACGCCCCTGGGCGGGCGCAATGAAAATGCCATGAACTTGCGTTAGGTCAGCTTGTTTTATCGGCCCGAGTCTATACACTAGTATCAAACGAACCCCTCAAACAAGGAGAACGCCTAACGACCCCACCGCGCCTTCCGCGCACCATTTTTTCCTCTTTTAGAAGGAGAGCACACTATGAACCTGAGCATCTGCGGTCGTCACCTCGACGTCACCCCGGCCATCCGGGAATATGTCATGAACAAACTGGCGCGAGTGCTGCGGCATTTCGATCACGTCATCGATACCCAGGTCATGCTCTCAGTAGAGCCCCTGCGGCACAGAGCCGAAATCACCATGCGTCTTAGTGGCAAGGACATTCATTGTGAAGCAACCGATGAAAACCTCTACGCCGCGATCGACCTTCTTGCTGACAAAGTCGACCGTCAGGTCATCAAGCACAAGGACAAGGTGCGAAGTCACACGGCAGAGTCCGTGAAGCGGCAAGCGGCGAACCTTTCGCCAACCCAGTAATACCGCGCTTCATGATTCGCTCGCCGTGCGAGCCAAGCTAAACAGCGATTCCTGAATCCTGCCTAAGTCCCGGTGTCCCGCTAGACGTCCCGTCCAGCCGGGGCATCGGCAAACTCCCCCGCCTTCTTTGTCCCCCATTCTCCGGCACAGGCCGGCGAACGTCATTCCCTCCCCTGAAAATCCGATCAAGGCATCCACGCCATACCGTGCTGGTATACCCACCTGCGCACGAAGAATGCCCACAACCCGGCGCTATCGGTCTATGCTGTCGCTCTCGTGCCGAGACCGGCGGCCTGATCCAGGAGGGTGCGGACCGCGGCGCGAGCGCCTCCCACCGGAGTTTTTTGCAGTGCGTCATATAACCCTATAATGACCTGATGAATCATTTGTCGCGCATCCTTCCCGCCGGCAACGTCGTCCTCGATATGCTCGCCACGAGCAAGAAGCGCGCGTTCGAACAGGCTGGCCTCCTCTTTGAAAACAACCACGGCTTGGCACGCGCGCTCGTGTTCGACAGCCTGTTTGCGCGGGAGCGTCTGGGCTCGACCGCGCTCGGCCAGGGCGTCGCCGTGCCGCACGGCCGCGTGAAGGGACTGGAGCAGGCGCTTGCCGCCTTCATCCGCCTGGCGCAGCCCATCACGTTCGACGCCCCCGACGGACAGCCCGTATCGATGCTGCTCTGTCTGCTGGTGCCCGAAACCGCCACGCAGCAGCACCTGGATATCCTGGCGGAACTGGCGCAGCTCATGTCCAACAAGGCGCTGCGCGAAGCGCTGGCCACCGAGACCGATCCGGCCGTCGTCCACAAGATGCTCACCACCGGCCAACTCTGACCCCTCGCGGAAACGCTGCCATGCTCACGGTGCAGGAACTCGTCGACGACAACGCCGACAAAATCCCCTTCAACTGGATTTCCGGCCAAGGGGCCGCGGACCGCGCGATTCCCGATGACGGCATGGCGGCCGCCGACCTAGTGGGCCACCTGAACCTGATCCACCCGTCGCGCATCCAGGTGTTCGGCCAGGAAGAGCTGGCGTACTACACCCGCTTCGACCTGCGCCGCCGCATGCATCACATGGACGAGCTGCTGATCGGCGGCGTGCCCGCCATCCTGCTGGCTGACGGCCTGACGCCGCCGCAGGACCTGGTGGACCAGTGCGACCAGCACCAGGTGCCTTTGCTGTCCACTCCGGTGGCGGCCGCGCAGTTGATCGACCTGCTGCGCATCTACCTGGGCAAGAAACTCGCGCCCACCACCACCGTGCACGGCGTGTTCCTGGACGTGCTGGGCCTGGGCGTCCTGATCACCGGCGAATCCGGCCTGGGCAAGAGCGAACTGGCGCTGGAACTTATCTCGCGCGGCCACGGGCTGGTGGCCGACGACGCGGTCGAATTCTCGCGCACCGCGCCCAACATGATCGAAGGCCACTGCCCGCAACTGCTGCAGAACCTGCTGGAAGTGCGCGGCCTGGGCCTGCTCGACATCCGCACCATCTTCGGCGAGACCTCGGTGCGTCGCAAGATGCGCCTGAAGCTGATCGTGCACCTGGTGCGCGCCACCGCGCAGGACAAGTTCGAACGCCTGCCGCTGCAGGACATCACCCAGGACATGCTGGGCCTGCCGGTGCGCAAGGTCATGCTGCAGGTGGCAGCCGGCCGCAACCTGGCGGTGCTGGTCGAAGCCGCGGTGCGCAACACCATCCTCAAGCTTCGCGGCATCGACACCCTGGGCGAATTCATGGAACGCCAGGCCATGGCGATCCTGCAAAGCAGCAAGTAAACGCGCGTTACCGCGCGGAACCGTGAGCCTGTACGAGAAACTCGCCAACGAGATCGCCAGGTCGATCCGCGACGGCGTGCTGCGCGTGGGCGACAAACTGCCGTCGGTGCGCGAGGCCTGCGCCAGCCGCGGCGTCAGTCCGTCGACGGTATTCCAGGCCTACTACCTGCTGGAAGCGCGCGGTCTGATCCGCGCCCGTCCCCGTTCCGGCTACTACGTCAACGCGCGCGGCGACAGCCTGCCCCCAGAACCCGACACTTCCTGTCCCGACGGCGAATCGACCGAACTCGCGATCAGCGAGCGCATCTTCGACATCC
This sequence comes from Colletotrichum falcatum, assembly GCA_019425465.1. Taxonomy (NCBI): domain Eukaryota; kingdom Fungi; phylum Ascomycota; class Sordariomycetes; order Glomerellales; family Glomerellaceae; genus Colletotrichum; species Colletotrichum falcatum. The sequence goes on along the minus strand of SWKJ01000141.1, from coordinate 149,585 downwards.
TGGACTCGGTGCGCAACCGCGATGTCACCCCGCTGGGTTCGGCCTTCCCTTCCCCTCTGCTGTTCCCGCTGCCGCGGCTGGCCCAGGCCATGTCGGCACATCTCAAGCGCCAGGACCCGCTGGACACGATGGAAGACCTGTCGCCCGGCAATCCCGGCCTGCGCCGACAGATCGCGCTGCGTTACCTGATCGCCGGCATCAACGTGCCGGCCAGCGATATCGTCGTCACCAACGGCGCGCTGGAAGCGCTCAACCTTTGCCTGCAGGCGGTGACGCGGCCGGGCGACACGGTCATTGTCGAGGCCCCCACCTTCTACGGGGCGCTGCAGGCGCTGGAACGCCACGGCCTGAAGGCGCTGGAAGTGCCCACGCATCCGCGCACCGGCGTCGATCTGGGCGCGATTGAAACCGCGATCCAGCGCCACGCGCCCACGGCCTGCTGGCTGATGACGCAGTTCCAGAATCCGCTGGGCAGCCTGATGCCCGAAGAAAAGAAACGGCAACTGGTGGAACTGCTTGCGCGCCACCAGATCCCGCTGATCGAGGACGACGTCTACGGCGAGCTGTATTTCGGCGCGACGCGGCCGGTGCCCGCCAAGGCCTTCGACAAGCAGGGGCTGGTGCTGCACTGCTCGTCGTTCTCAAAATGCCTGGCGCCGGGCTACCGCATCGGCTGGGCCAGCGCTGGACGCTACGCGCAACGCGTGCAGCGCCTGAAGCTGTCGTCCACGCTGTCGGCGTCGAGTCCGGCGCAGGGCGCCATCGCCGAATACCTGGAACAAGGCGGCTACGACCGCCACCTGCGCCGCCTGCGCGAAACGCTGCAGGCGCAGCAGGATCTGATGGCCAATGCGATCGCGCGCGAGTTTCCCGCGGGCACTCGCGTGACCCGGCCGCAAGGCGGCTTTTTCCTTTGGCTGGAAATGCCGGCGGCGGTCGATGCGCTGGCGCTGCACCGGCAGGCGTTGGCGCGCGGCATCAGCGTGGCACCCGGCCCGATCTTCTCGGCGAGCGGCCAGTTCGGCAATGCGCTGCGGCTGAACTACGGCCACCCGTGGGACGCCGCCAAGGCCGATGCCATCCGCTCCCTGGGAGAGATGGCGCGCGCGGCCTGCCAACTGGCCGCGCGGCCGTCCTGATCAGTTGCGGGTCGAGGCGGCGCGGGCGCGCTTGACCTCGAGGGGCGTCACGCCACCGGCCTCGTTGCCCCAGCTATTGCGGATGTAGGACACCAGCATCGCGACGTCGTTGTCGTTGAGCAGTTGGCCGAAGGGCGGCATGCCATGCGGCCGCGGATTGGCCGCGGTGGCAGGCGCGAAGCCGCCGTCCAGCACGATGCGGATCGCATTGACGGGCGACGGCGCGGTCACCGTCGGATTGCCGGCCAGCGCGGGCCAGGCGCCCGCGCTGCCTTCGCCTTGCGGCTGGTGGCATTGCGCGCATTGCTGCCGGTAGATCTTGCCGCCCAGTTCCATGGCCCCCGGGGAAACCGGCACGGCGGGCCGCGATGACGCCACGGGCGTGGCCGGCAACGACTTGAGATACACGCCCATTGCGAGCGCATCTTCCTCGGTCAGGTGCTGGGTGCTGCCCAGCACCACCTCGGCCATCGGACCGCTGGCGCTGGAGTGCGCCGCCATGCCGGTGCGCAGCAACGCCGCGATGTCTTCGGCCGACCAGCGCCCCAGGCCCGCCTGCGGATCATTGGTCAGCGGCGGCGCGTACCAGTCCAGCATCGGGATAAGGCCGCCGGCCAGGCCATCGGCCGCGCGCGTCGCGCCCAGGCTGTTGCGCGGCGCGTGGCAGGCGGCGCAATGGCCCAGGCCTTCGACCAGGTAGCGGCCGCGGTTCCACTGCGTCGACTGGCCGGGATCGGCTTCCTGCACGCCCGGCCGGAAATACAGGGCGCGCCAGGCGGCCAGCAGCAGGCGTTGGTCATACGGGAAATCGAGATCCGGCGCGCGGCTGGGTTGGCTCACCGGCGTGATCGTGCGCAGATAGGCGAACAGCGCATCGGCGTCGGCCCGCGTCACGCGGGTGTACTCGGTGTACGGAAAGGCTGGATACAGCAGCGTGCCGTCACGCGACTTGCCGTTATGCAGCGCCTGCCAGAAATCGTCCGCGCTCCAGGCGCCGATGCCGGTCTTCTCGTCCGGCGTGATGTTGGGACCGTAGATCGTGCCGAACGGGGTCGGAATGGGCGTGCCGCCCGCATAGGCCTGGCCGCCACGCGCGGTGTGGCAGGCCATGCAATTGCCGGCCAGCGCCAGATAACGTCCGCGTTCGAGGCGCTGCTGCGGATCGGCGGGCGCCGCGGCAGCGCCGGTGCTGGCGTCGTCGCGCGTGCCGAGCCAGTAGAGGGCGCCCACCGCGATCACGGCCAGCGCCAGCAGGGTGCCAAGGATTCGCTTCATCAGTTTCATCCGGCAATCCTTCAACGTTGCGCCTGGCTGCCACACTCGGCAGGCAGCCGCAGGGCCCCGGCGGGCTCGGGCGCATAGGTGTCGGCCACCGGCTGCGACGACAGCCATGCCGCCAGCGCGCCGATGTCTTCAGGCGTGAGCTTGCCGGCGATATCCGCCATGCAGTCCGGCGCGGCGGCGCGGCGCAGGCCGTTCTTCCAACTGCCGATCTGCGAGCCGACGTAATCGCGCGGCAGGCCCAGCAGGCCGGGGATGGCCGGCAGCGCCCCGCCCAGCGAGGCGCCATGGCAGGCGGCACAGGCCGGCAGGCCGCGGGCGGCGTCGCCCGACAGCGCCAGCTTGCGGCCGGCCTCGAGCGTGGCGGCCGACACTTCCACGCGCACCGGCGGCGGATACGGCACATGCTGTGCCGAGAAATAGGCGGCCATTTCGTGCAGGTAGGCGTCGGGCAGGCCCGCCAGCAGGTGCGCCATGGGGCGGTACTGGCGCCGGTCGTCGCGGAAGTTCAGCAACTGGTGGTAGAGGTATTCCTGCGGCTTGCCGGCCAGGCGCGGGTAGTAACCGTCGGCGCCGGCGCGGCCCTGTTCGCCATGACAGGCCGTACAGGCCGCCACCCGCGCCGCCATGGTGCCCGGCTGCAGCACCTGGGGGGTGTCCTGGGCCAGCGCGGGCGCTGCCGAAAAGGCAACAACGACGGCGGCCAGAAGGCGGGATTTTGCCCAAAACCGCGGCAGTGAAACACTACGAAAGGAAATGAGGGCTAACATCTAGGGCCAGTTAACACTAAGTCGAATTCCAACCCCGAAGGCGCATGGCGGCGGGGCGCGTAGATGAATCGGTCGTGTGCGGGTGCCCAAGCTTACGCCAGGGCCCGCGCGGCAGTACAGGCGCAGATTCGCAGTTTACGGCCATATCAGATGCCAACCCGCCGGCATCCTCCTGGAAAAGCGTGCCACAATCATGTCCATGTTGAAAGTCGTCCTCGTTACCGGCATCTCAGGCTCAGGCAAGTCCGTTGCCCTGCGCATGCTCGAGGACGCCAGCTACACCTGCGTCGACAACCTGCCCGTGCGGTTCCTGACCGAGTTCGTGGCCAATGCCCGCGACGATGGCCTGGAGCGCGTCGCGGTCGCCATCGACGTGCGCTCGCCCGGCGAGCTGGCCGAACTGCCCGACGTGGTCACCGCGCTGCGCGCCATGGGCACCAGCCTGCGCGTGGTGTTCCTGGACGCCAGCACTGACACCCTGGTGCAGCGCTATTCCGAATCCCGCCGCCGCCATCCGCTGACCGACCGCCTGCAACGCGGCGGCACCGCGCCGTCGCTGACCGACTGCATCGCGCTCGAGCGCGAACTGCTGGCGCCGCTGCGCGAGCAGGAACATGTCATCGACACCTCGGAGCTCACGCCGGGCCAACTGCGCGCCTGGATCCGCGACCTGATCCAGGCCGACCGCGCGCCGCTGGTGCTGACCTTCGAATCGTTCGCGTACAAGCGCGGCGTGCCGCGCGACGCCGACCTGGTGTTCGACGTGCGCTGCCTGCCCAACCCCTATTACGACCGTAACCTGCGTCCGCTGACCGGCCGCGACGAACCCGTCGCCGCCTGGTTGGCAGGTTATGAACAAGTGGGGCTGATGATCGACGACATCGCCGGCTTCCTGAACCGCTGGCTGCCGCAGTACACGCAAGACACCCGCAATTATCTCACCGTCGCCATCGGCTGCACCGGTGGCCAGCACCGTTCGGTCTACGTGGTCGAACAACTGGCCAAGCGCTTTGCCGACCACGACCCGCTGCTGGTGCGCCATCGCACCCAACTGCCCGACGAATCCGCATGATCCTGTCCCGACCGCTCCATATCCTGATGATGCTGTTGCTGGCCATTGCCGTGGCCGGCTGCTCTTCCACCGGGGGACGTAAAAAGGGCGGCGGGTACTACAAGGACGACGGCCCGGACGCCAATCCGCCGTCCAACCTGGACCAGGTGCCGGACGCGGTGCCGCGCATCGAACCTTACGCCAGCGGCGCCAATCGTCCGTACGTGGTGTTCGGCCAGCGCTATGTGCCGGATACCACCGGCCAGCCCTACAAGCGCCAGGGCATCGCCTCGTGGTACGGCAAGAAATTCCACGGCAACTCGACCTCGATCGGCGAGCCCTATGACATGTACGCCATGACCGCGGCCCACACCACGCTGCCGATTCCCAGCTACGCGCGGGTCACCAGCCTGGTCAACGGCAAGACCATCATCGTGCGGGTCAACGACCGCGGGCCGTTCCACAGCGACCGCATCATGGATCTGTCGTACGTGGCGGCCTACAAGCTGGGCATCATCGGGCCGGGCAGCGGCCAGGTGGTGGTGGAAAGCATCCAGCAGGACGAGATCCGCCGCTGGGCCTCGCAAGGGCCCGCCCCCGAGCCCGCCTCGGCGACCGGCTCGACGCCGGTGGCCACGCCCGTGGCGGCCGCCCCCGTGCCGCTCGAGCCGCAACCGCTGGCGCAGCAACCGGCGCCCGCGCCGGGCAGCGCGCCGGTGCGGCAACCGGCGGCTGGCGGCATCGGCAATGTCTATCTGCAGGTGGGCGCGTTCAGCCAGCCGGCCAACGCGCAGTCGCTGGTCAGCCGCATCAACACCCAACTGGGCGCGGCAGGCGCGCCACCGGCGGCCGTGGAGCAATCGAACAACCTGTACCGGGTCAAGATCGGCCCCTATCCGGATCGCCAGAGCGCCCTGAACGCGGTGCAACTGGTGTCGGACCGCATCGGCATCACGCCCAGCATCGCCGCGCAATAACGCGGCCCGTCGCCTACGGCCCCGGCGGCCAGTCGAACGAGGGCTGCTCGAACGGCAGTTGCGCCTGGCCGTCACAGACCCGTCGCGCGCGCGCATTGCGGCTCAGGTACTCGCTGCCTTCGTGCTTGAGCAGCGCCTGCTTGCGTGGCAGGCCGCCGCCGAAACCGGTCAGCGAGGTATCGGCGCCGATGATGCGATGGCACGGAATGATGATGATGACGGGATTGCGGCCCACCGCCCCGCCGATGGCCTGGGCGCCCTTGGGCCGGCCGACGATGCGCGCCAGTTCGCCGTAGCTGGCGAGCTGGCCGAAATCCAGTTTGCACAAGGCGCGCCAGACTTCATGCTGGAACGGCGTGCCGACCGGATCCAGCGCCACCTCGAACTCGCGGCGCCGGCCGGCGAACCATTCGTCCAGCTCGCGCCGCGCCTGTTCCAGAATGGGATCGGCTTCGTCGCGGGTCCAGCCTTCGGCGGACGGCAGCAGGGTCTGGTCAGTGAACCAGGCGCCCCGCAGCCCCTTGGCGCTGGCGACCAGTCGCATTTCGCCCAGCGGCGTGGGGATGTCACGGTAGACGATCGGCTCCGCCGCTTCGCCGGGACGCTTGCGGGTCTCTGCGGTGTAGATCATGGCTTACGAATTCTTGCGGGCCAGGGCCCGGTTGTACAGGAGGTCGCGCGACAGGCCGGTGACCTTGGCGGCGATTTTCGAGGCGTCGCGCACCGACAGGGTTTCGAGCAGCGCATCCAGCAAGGCATCGGCGCGCGGGTCGGCGTCTTCATCGGCCTGCTGGCCGGCCTGGGCATGCGCGATCAGCACGAACTCGCCCTGCTCGCGGTGCGCATCGGCCGCCAGCCAGGCGGCGGCCTCGCCCAGCGGAAACGTGGCGATCTCCTCGAAGCGCTTGGTCAGTTCGCGCGCCACGGTCAGCAGGCGGGCGGGACCGCAGACCTCCAGCAGGTCGGCCAGCGTCGCGGCCAGCCGATGCGGCGATTCGAACATCACCACCGGCGCCGGCAGCGCGCACCAGGTTCGCAGCCAGCGCTGGCGCGCGGTGGCCTTGGACGGCGGAAAGCCGGCGAAGGCGTAGGCGGGATTCTCGTCGGTGGTGACGCCGCTGCCCATCAGCGCGGCGATCACGGCGCTGGGGCCGGGCACCGGCACCACCGCGAAACCGGCCTCGCGCACGGCGCGCACCACGCGCGCGCCGGGATCGCTGACCGCCGGCGCGCCGGCATCCGACACCAGCGCCACGCGCTGACCCTGGGCCAGGCGTTCACAGATGGCCTGCGCCGCCGCGGCCTCGTTGTGCCGGTGGGCCGCCATCAGCGGCGTGCTGACGCCCCAGGCGTCCAGCAGCGTGCGGCTGGCGCGGGTGTCTTCGGCCGCGATCACGTCGGCGCGTTGCAACGCATGCCAGGCGCGCAGCCCCAGGTCGCCCAGATTGCCGATCGGTGTGGCCACCACATACAGCGTCGAGGCGGGCCAATGCTGTCCGGCCACGCGTTCAGCGACGCGGGCCCAGGCGTCGCCGGCCACCGGGGATGAGACATTTTGATTCATTGCTGCCTACTCACGCGGAAAACCATGTCAGTGTAGCCGCCATCGCCCCCCATTTCGGAACTGGCATGCCGGATGACACATTCGCTTTCGAGCTGGCCCTGGCGGCGCGCCGCCGCGCGCAAAAGCGGCGCCGGCGCGCTGGAACGCGCGCCACGGCCGACCACCACCACCGCCCGGCGCCCCGGCGCTCGCCGCGCCAGCGTATTGGCGACGGCCACGAAGACGCCGCCCTGCGCCTGTTGCGGGCCGCCGGCCTGGTGCTGCTGGCCCGCAACCTGGGCTGCCGCGCCGGGGAGATCGACCTGGTCATGCGCGACGGCGATGTGCTGGTGTTCGTCGAGGTGCGCTCACGCCAGAGCGACGCCTACGGCGGCGCGGCGGCCAGCATCGGCCGCGACAAGCAGGCGCGCCTGGCGCGCGCCGCGGCGCACTGGCTGCCCACCCTGGCCCAGCGCCATTGGCAGGGCGCCGTGCCGCCGGCCCGCTTCGACGCCGTGCTGTTCGACGGCGACCAGGTCCGGTGGCTGCGCGCGGCGTTCGAGCTGGCTTGATTCGGGTCCGCCCGTGAGATAATCGCGGCCATGGATATGACCTCTCGAATGACGTCGCACTTTCGCGACGCCATGGCCACGTACGAACAAAGCATGAACGTGCTGGCCGAGCCGCTGGCGATCGCGGTGGACGTGCTGTTTGGCGCCCTGGCCAACAACGGCAAGATTCTGGCTTGCGGCAACGGTGGCTCGGCCGCCGACGCGCAACATTTCATCGCCGAGCTGGTGGGCCGCTTCGAACGCGAACGCCTGCCCCTGGCCGGCATCGCCCTGAACACCGACACCTCGATCCTCACCGCGGTTGGCAACGACTACGGCTTCGACGAAGTCTTCGAACGCCAGGTCAACGCCTTCGGCCAGGCTGGCGACGTGCTGGTGGCCATCTCCACCAGCGGCAACTCGCCCAATGTGGTGCGCGCCATGGAAGCCGCCGCCAGCCGCGAAATGCACGTCCTGGCCTTGACGGGCAAGGGCGGCGGCGTCATGGGGGAACTCATTACGCCGATGGACGTCCATCTATGTGTTCCCAGCGATCGCACCATGCGGATCCAGGAAGTCCATATACTGCTGTTGCATGCGCTTTGCGACGGCATTGACGCTCTTCTGCTTGGAGACACCGAATGATTTCAGACGTCAGAACCGCCGCCCGCCCCCTGCTGCTCGCCGCGGCCCTGTCCGGCGCGGCCCTGTCGCTGTCCGCATGCGCGCCCCTGATCGTGGGTGGCGCGGCCGCCACCACGGCCGTGGTCGTGACCGACCGGCGCACCTCGGGTATCCAGCTCGAAGACCAGAACATGGCGTTCAAGGCCCAGAGCCAGATCTCCCAAAAGCTGGGTGAAACCGCGCGCGTCAACGCCATGGCCTATGGCGGGCACCTGCTGCTGACCGGAGACGTGCCCACCGAGGAAGCCAAGTCGCAGGCCACCGCCATCGCCCAGAGCGTCGAGAACGTCAAGCAGGTGATAAACCAGCTCACCGTGGGCCCGATCGCGTCCTTCGGCGTGCGTTCGAACGACACCTGGCTCACCTCCAAAGCCAAGACCGCCCTGCTCAACACCAAGTACGTGCCCTCCGGCACCATCGCCGTCACCACCGACCACAGCGTGGTCTACCTGATGGGCAAGGTGACGCAGGCCGAGGGCGACTACGCCGCCAACGCGGTCGCGGATCTCAGCGGCGTCGCAAAGGTGGTTAAACTGTTCGAGACCATCAGCCGCGAGGAAGCGATTCGCCTGTCGAACAGCGGCGGCAAATCGACCACCACCGAAACCAAGGCCCCCATCGAGAGCGACACGAGTGCTGCCGGCGGCGGCAGCAGCGCGCCCAGCGGTGGCAGTGCCGTAGAGGCCATGCCCATCAAATGAAAAAAGCCATCGTAGCCCTGGCCGTCCTGGTGGCGGTCGGTATCGGCGCCTGGTTCACCCTGCGCCCCACGCAAGCCGCGCCGGATGTCACCTTCACCACGCTGGAAGGCAAGACTTTCTCCATGCAGGACCTGCGCGGCAAGGTGGTGCTGGTCAAGTTCTGGGCCACCAGTTGCGTGACCTGCGTCAAGCAGATGCCCGAGACGATCTCCGCCTACAACGAATACGCGGGCAAGGGCTACGAGGCCATCGCTGTCGCCATGGACTACGATCCGCCCAACTTCGTGCTCAACTTCAAGGAAAGCCGCAAGCTGCCGTTCCCGGTGGCCCTGGACACCAAGGGCGAGATCGCCCGCGCCTTCGGCGACATCCGCCTGACGCCCACCGCGTTCCTGATCGACAAGCAGGGACGCATTATCAAGCGTTACCTGGGTGAATACGACGTGGCTGAATTCCACGCCACCGTCGAGAAGGCGCTGGCCGCGGGCTGATCCCGGTCCCCTTTGCCGCCACCATGAACCGCCCGCCTGTCGGGCGGTTTTCATTTGGCCGCGGCCTGGCCCGCAAAAAGAAACCGCCCGCATGAGCGGGCGGCCTTGGCGGGGAATCAGGCCCGCGTCGCGATCAGAACGCCGGCACCACGGCGCCTTTGTACTTGTCGAGGATGAACTTCTTCACCTCGGGCGAGTGCAGCGCGTTGACCAGCTTCTTGATGCCCGGCGCGTCCTTGTTGTCGGCGCGGGTCACCAGGATGTTGGCGTAGGGCGAATCGGCGCCTTCGATGAACAGCGCGTCCTTGGTCGGCACCAGGCCGGCTTCGAGCGCGTAGTTGGTGTTGATCAGGGCCAGGTCGACGTCGTCCAGCGAGCGCGGCAGCATCGCGGCTTCGAGTTCGCGGAACTTCAGCTTCTTGGGGTTCTCGACCACATCGGCGGCGGTCGCCAGGATGTTGGACGGATCCTTCAGCTTGATGACGCCCTGCTTCTGCAGCAGCACCAGCGCGCGGCCGCCGTTGGAGGGGTCGTTCGGGATGGCGACGGTGGCGCCGTCCTTCAGTTCGGCCAGGGTCTTGATCTTCTTGGAGTAGCCGCCGAAGGGTTCGACGTGCACCAGGGCGACCGGCACCAGCGTGGCCTTGCGGTCCTTGTTGAAGGTGTCCAGGTACGGCTTGTGCTGGAAGAAGTTGGCGTCGAGCTGCTTGTCGGCCAGTTGCAGGTTGGGCTGGACGTAGTCGTTGAAGACCTTGATGTCGAGTTCCACGCCTTCCTTGGCCAGTTGCGGCTTGACCACTTCCAGGATCTCGGCGTGCGGCACCTGGGTGGCGCCGACGACGATCTTTTCGGCGTGGGCGGCGGTGGCCGCCACCAGCAGGGCCGACGCCACCAGGGCGGAACGGACGAAATTCAAACGCATGAGTTGCCTCTTTTATAGGTAGAAATTTGGGGGCATATGCCCGGCCGGTGTGGAGATTCCCCCTTGTGAGGGGCGCTCCGTTGCGAAAACGCCCCCAATTTACCCCAATGCCGGTTATTTGTCGGGCATATCAACATGGGTTTAAAGCATAAGAAACCTGGGGGGACTACAATCCGTCGTATGCTTGCGCTACCGCGTTGCCAACGCGTTCCTGTGCAGGCATTTTTTACTGCCGGACCCCACGCCCCCACGGGGGGCAATGCCTTCACGCCATCAGCGGCGCAGGCTTTCAACCTCTAACTTTCATACCCTACTTATTGCCGACTTAGCCGCCATGACCGACACCCCCGACCCTGCTGCCGTCTCGTCTCCCGCTGTCAAAGCCGCGGTGCTCTCCGAAGCGCTGCCCTATATCCGACGATTCCACGGCAAAACCATCGTGGTCAAGTACGGCGGCAACGCCATGACGGAAGAGCGATTGCAACGCAGCTTCGCGCATGACGTGGTGTTGCTCAAGCTGGTAGGTCTGAATCCGGTGGTGGTGCACGGCGGCGGTCCGCAGATCGACGACGCGTTGCGCCGCATCGGCAAGCAAGGCACCTTCATCCAGGGCATGCGCGTGACCGACGCCGAGACCATGGAAGTGGTCGAATGGGTGCTGGGCGGCCAGGTCCAGCAGGACATCGTCATGATGATCAACGAGGTCGGCGGCAAGGCCGTGGGCCTGACCGGCAAGGACGGCGGACTGATCCAGGCCCAGAAAAAGCTGATGGCCAACAAGGAGAACCCCGCCGAACCGATCGACATCGGCTTCGTGGGCGACATCACCCTGGTCGAACCGGCGGTGGTCAAGGCCTTGCAGGACGACCAGTTCATTCCGGTCATCTCGCCCATCGGCTACGGTGAAGACGGCACTGCCTACAACATCAACGCCGACGTCGTCGCCGGCAAGATGGCCGAAGTCCTGGGCGCCGAAAAGCTGCTGATGCTGACCAACACCCCGGGCGTGCTGGACAAGGGCGGCAAGCTGCTGCGCAGCCTGTCGGCCCAGACCATCGACGAGCTATTCGCCGACGGCACCATCTCGGGCGGCATGCTGCCCAAGATCTCGTCGGCGCTGGATGCCGCCAAGAACGGCGTCAACTCGGTGCACATCGTCGACGGCCGCGTGCCGCACTGCCTGCTGCTGGAAATCCTGACCGACCAGGGCGTTGGCACGATGATCAGCTCGCACTGATGCGAGCGCTGCGCACCCTGCTGCGGCCGGCGGTGCGCCAGCGCCGCTCGCGCCGCACCGCCACAGGCGCCCCCGGGCGCCTGTGGTTGTTTGACCTGGACAACACGCTCCACGACACCTCGCACGCCATCTTTCCGCAGATCGATCACGGCATGACCATGGCCGTGGCCGAGGCGCTGGACGTGGACGTCGATACCGCCAACGCCGTGCGCAAGCAATACTGGCAGCGCTACGGCGCGACGATGATCGGCATGGTGCGCAACCATGGCATCGATCCGCACGCCTTCCTGCACCGCAGCCACGACTTCGATGTCAACCCGCTGGTGCGCGCCGAGAAGGCGCTGGCCTACAAGCTGCGGCAGTTGCCGGGCCGCAAGGTGCTGCTGACCAACGCGCCGCTGCATTACGCGCGCGCCGTGCTGCGGCGGCTGGGCATCCTGCGACAGTTCGACAGCCTGTGGGCCATCGAGCACATGCGGCTGCACGGCGAATTCCGTCCCAAGCCTTCACCCGCCCTGCTGCGCCACGTGCTGGCGCGCGAAGGCGTGCCGGCGCGCCAGGCGGTGCTGGTCGAAGACACGCTTGCAAACCTGCGCGGCGCCCGTCGCGCCGGACTGCGCACGGTGCACGTATTCCATCCCGGCACGCCGTTCGGACGGGGCCGCGCGCAGCGACCGTCGTACGTCGACTTGCGGGTAAACTGCGTCAGTGATCTGCTGCTGCGCCGGCGTCCCTTGCGGGGCTAGCGCCCTCCTCTCCCACCCCCTGCCTGCGTAACACCAGACCCGTCCATGGCGAGCAAACCCGGCGAGCGCAAGACCCAGATTCTGCAGACCCTGGCCGAAATGCTGGAGCAGCCGCACGCTTCGCGCATCACCACGGCGGCGCTGGCCGCGCGCCTGGCGGTCTCGGAAGCCGCGTTGTACCGGCACTTCGCCAGCAAGGCGCAGATGTTCGAGGGATTGATCGAGTTCATCGAGACCAGCATCTTCACGCTGGTGAACCAGATCGCGACCGCCGAGCCCTACGGCCTGTCGCAGGCCCACCAGACGGTATCGATGCTGCTGACGTTCTCGGAACGCAACAAGGGCATGACGCGGGTGCTGACCGGGGACGCCCTGGTCACGGAGGACAATCGCCTGCAGGAACGGATCAACCACATCAACGACCGCATCGAGGCGTCGTTGAAGCAATCGCTGCGCATCGCCGTCAGCGATGGCGGCCTGCCGCCCGAGGCCAACGTGGCCGCGCACGCAAGCCTGCTGACGCACCTGGTGCTGGGCCGATGGCTGCGCTACGCCCAGAGCGGCTGGCGCGTGTTACCCACACAGCACCTGGACGAACAGTTGCGCCTGGCGCTGGGTTGACCTTATTCGCGTCATAACACGAACGAATTAGCGGTCTTGTGCGACTGCGATCCCTGCATTTGTTTGTTTTTATGCAACATTCGCAGGGTTGCGATTTTCGGCAGCCGACGAGCATAATCTCCGGATCGGTTTTCCGACAAGCACGATTGTCCCCCAAATTGACATCTATCAATACGGGTTTTCCTTAATGCCGTCACGATCATTCTGTAGCGTCGGCACTTCGTTCTGCACCAGCCAAGGCTTGGCAACGAGGCGCCGTCAGTTTGACCTCAACCGGAGATGGATATGACTGCGGAAACCGCTGTCCCTGCCTCGCAAGCCCCCAAGAAAACAAAAATCCCGATCGGCCTGGTCGCCGGCTTCATCGTCATGATCGGCGTGCTGATGCTGCCGCTGCCCGCCGACCTGCCGGTCGCAGGGCATCGCATGCTGGCCATCCTGGCCTTCGCGGTGGTGGTGTGGATCACGGAAGCCGTGTCCTACGAAGCCAGCGCGATCATGATCACGACGCTGATGGCCTTCCTGCTGGGCACCGCGCCCACAATCAAGGATCCCCAGGTGCTGTACGGCACCTCGGCTGCCATCAGCATGGCCTTGACCGGCTTTGCCAACTCGGCGCTCGCGCTGGTCACCGGCGCCCTGTTCATCGCCGCGGCCATGACCTTCACCGGGCTGGACCGGCGCATCGCGCTGGTGACGCTGTCCAAGGTCGGCACCAGCACGCGCCGCATCCTGATCGGATGTATCGCGGTGACCATCGTGCTGAGCCTGGTGGTGCCCAGCGCGACCGCCCGCAGCGCCGCCGTGGTGCCCATCATGATGGGCGTGATCGCGGCCTTCGGCGTGGACAAGCGCTCGAACATCGCCGCCGGCATCATGATCATCGTGGCGCAGGCCACCAGCATCTGGAACGTCGGCATCCAGACCGCCGCCGCGCAGAACCTGCTGACCGTCGGCTTCATGGAAAAGATGCTGGGCCAGCGCGTGGCCTGGTCGGACTGGCTGATCGCGGGCGCACCGTGGTCGCTGATCATGTCGGCCGTGCTGATCATCATCGTGCTCAAGCTGCTGCCGCCGGAGAGCGACAGCATCGCGGGGGGCAAGGAAGCCGTCGAGAAATCGCTGCTCGAGCTTGGCCCGATGACGGGAGCGCAAAAGCGCCTGATGGCCGTATCGGTCATGCTGCTGCTGTTCTGGTCGACCGAAGGCAAGCTGCACAAGTTCGACACCACCTCGACCACCTACTTCGGCCTGGTCCTGTTGCTGCTGCCGCGCTTTGGCGTGATGACGTGGAAAGACGTGCAATCGCGCATTCCATGGGGCACCGTGATCGTGTTCGGCGTCGGCATCAGCCTGGGCACCGCGTTGCTGACCACGCAGGCCGGCCAGTGGCTGGGCAACCAGGTGGTGGCGCACACGGGTCTGGACCACCTCGGCCCGCTGGCCATCTTCGCGATCCTGTCGGCCTTCCTGATCATCATCCACCTGGGGTTCGCCAGCGCCACCGCGCTGACCTCGGCGATGCTGCCGATCCTGATCTCGGTGCTGGCCACGCTGCCGGGCGACTTCAGCCGCCTGGGCATGACCATGCTGCTGGGCTTCGTGGTGAGCTATGGCTTCATCCTGCCGATCAACGCGCCGCAGAACATGGTGTGCCTGGGCACGGAAACCTTCAACGCCAAGCAGTTCGCCAAGGTCGGCATCCTGGTCACCGTCATCGGCTATGCGCTGATGATGCTGATGGGCATGACCTACTGGCGCTGGCTCGGCTGGCTGTAAGGAGGTCGCATCATGAAGATCTCCATTGCCCAAGCCAATGAATACGGGCGCCGCGTGCTGATGGCGCAAGGCGTGCCGGAAGACATCGCCCACGACGTGGCCGAGCACCTGGTGGAGTCCGACCGGGTCGGCTACACCAGCCACGGCCTGTCGATCCTGACCAACTACCGGCGTGTGCTGGGCGAAGGCCTGGCGCAGGCCGACGGCCGCCCCGAGCTGCTCAACGACCGCGGCGCCATGCTGGCCTATGACGGCCACAACGGCCTGGGCCAGTACATCGGCAAGGTCGTGATCGAGAAGGCCATCGAACGCACGCAGGAGCACGGCCAGTGCATCCTGACGCTGCGCCGCAGCCATCACCTGGGCCGCATGGGCCATTACGGCGAGATGGTGGCGGCCAAGGGCCTGATCCTGCTGGCCTTCACCAACGTAATCAACCGCGCCCCCACGGTGGCGCCGTTCGGCGGCGCGCGCGCCTGCCTGACGACCAATCCGCTGTGCTTCGCGGGCCCGCTGCCGGGCGGCCGCCCGCCGTTCATCGTCGACATGGCGACCAGCTCGATCGCGGTGAACAAGGCGCGCGTGCTGGCGGCCAAGGGCGAGCAGGCGCCTCCGGGGTCGCTGATCGATGCGCAGGGCAATCCGACCACGGATCCGGGCGCGCTGTTCACCGATCCGCCGGGCGCCCTGCTGCCGTTCGGCGGCCACAAGGGTTACGCGATGGGCCTGGTGGCCGAGCTGCTGGCGGGCGTGCTGTCCGGCGGCGGCACGATCCAGCCGGAGCATCCGCGCAACGGGGTGGCGACGAACAACATGTTCGCGCTGCTGCTGGATCCGCAGGTGGACTTCAATACGGACTGGCGCTCGATGGAAGTGGGCGCGTTCATCGACTACCTGCATGCCTGCCCGCCGCAACCGGGCGTGGACGGCGTCCAGTATCCGGGCGAGTACGAAGCCCGCAATCGCGAGCTGAACGCGGAGTCGCTGGAATTCGCGCCCCCAATCTGGGATGGATTGAAGAAGCTGGCCGCGGACTTAGGGGTGCCTGAAGCGTTGCCTTGAGGGTTTGTGTTTACGGTTGTTTTTGCGGGCGGCTCAGGGGTTCTTGAGCCGCCCGTTGCGTTGGCGGGCGGGGGCGGCGGGGCTACGATTGCGGTCCGGAGCGTTCGCTCCGGACTGCCCCGTTGTCAACCTCGTACGCCTTCGGCTCCCTACGGTTTCCCTCGGGCGCATCTACACGCCCCGCCACCCCCGCCCGCCAACGCAACGGGCTCACGTCGTTTTGGTTTCGCCATTGCAGGGACGAGCAGTGTGCTTGGCGTTTTTGCCAACGACTGGAATGGAGGGGAGGATCTTGCGGGGCCCGCCCAAAGCCGGCCGCGCGGGCGGCCTTTTTGGGCTTACGCGATGTGGAAACGTCGAGGGGGTGGCGGCGTAGCCGCTGGTGAGGGACGTGTGATGTTCATCGGCGTGGTCGGCGCGAGAGGTCCGTCACGCGCAATACGTTCTACGCCGCGCCGACCACCACCGCCCCCTCCCCTGACCATACGGAATTATCAGAACCCCACTCGTCACCCACGCGCAGCGAACCCCGCCCCGACGCCAGACACCATGTATGCCGTTGATGGCCGCCCGCGCGGCCGTCAACGGCGGGCGACGCAAGACTCTCTCCTTACCCCACGCTGCAGCAGCGCCACATTCCTCGACACCGGTAGCCCGGGGGCGGTGGGCGCACGGGGGGGCGCGCCGTTCAGATGCGCCCGACGGAAACCGTAGGGAGCCGAAGGCGGACGAGGTTGAGGACGGGGAAGTCCGGAGCGAACGCTCCGGACCGCAATCGTAGGCGCGCCCACCCGTGCGCCCACCGCCCCGGGCGGCCTACGAAGAAAAACTGCTCAGCTCTTGACCGACCGATGCCGACTAATGCTCATCATGATCCCAAACGCAATCCCCATGGTGAACAACGCGGTACCGCCATAGCTCATGAAAGGTAATGGCACGCCCACGACGGGCAGAATCCCCGTCACCATGCCCACGTTCACAAATACATAGATGAACAGCATCATCGTCAACGCCCCGGACAGCAACCGCCCGAACTGCGATGACGCGCGCGAAGCGATGGTCAGGCCGCGGGCCATCATCAGGCCGTACAGCACCAGGATGGCGATGCCGCCGTACAGGCCGAATTCCTCGGCGTAGACGGCGAAGATGAAGTCGGTGGTGCGTTCGGGAATGAAGTCCAGATGGGTCTGCGTGCCCTTCATGTAACCCTTGCCGTAGACGCCGCCGGAGCCCACCGCGATCATCGACTGGATCGTGTGGAAGCCCTTGCCGAGCGGGTCGGAACTAGGGTTGAGCAGCGTGCAGACGCGGTGCTTCTGGTAGTCGTGCAGCACCACCCAGTTGACGTCCGGTTCGCACAACTGGTCTTCGTAGTACACCAGCGTGCCGATGCCGATGATGCCGGCCAGCATGACCGGGACCAGCAGCTTGAATGAGAGGCCGGCGAAGTAAATGACGAAGAAACCGGCGCCGAACACCAGCAGCGCGGTGCCCAGGTCGGGTTGCAGCACGATCAGGCCGAAAGGGGTCGCCAGCATCGCGGCGGCGGCCAGGAAGTCGCGGATGCGGACCGCGCCCTCGTGGCGCTGGAAGTACCAGGCCAGCATCATGGGCACGGCGATCTTCATCATCTCGGACGGCTGGATGCGGGTCACGCCCAGGTTGAGCCAACGCGTAGCGCCCTTGCTGGTCTCGCCGAAGAATTCCACGCCCAGCAGCAGCACCACGCCGACCACGTAGAACGGCAAGGCCAGCTTCATCAGCCACTTGGGCGGGATCAGCGCCATGGTCCACATGGCGAAGAAGGCGATGATGAAGTTGCGCGACTGCTCGGCGAAGCGCCAGTCGGTGCCGCCCACCGCCGAATGCATGACGGTCAGGCCGAGCGCGGCGAACATCATCAGGATCGCCAGCAGCGGCCAGTCGAAGGCCGTGAAGACGCGCAGCAGGATCAGGCCGAGACGCTTCATTGTTGGCGCACCAGGTCGGAGGTGATGGTTTCGACCGAGGCCGTCGACGCGTTGCGCTCGGGGCGCTGGATCTTGTCCTGGCGGTCCTTGGACAACCAGTAGTCGAATACCTTGCGCGCCACCGGCGCGGCCACGCTGGCGCCCCAGCCGGCGTTCTCCACGATCAGGGCGACCGCGATGCGCGGGTGTTCCAGCGGCGCGAAACCCATGAACAGCGCGTGGTCGCGCAGGCGTTCGTCGATGGCGCTGGCGCGGTAGTGGCCGCCACGCAAGCTGAAAACCTGGGCCGTGCCGGTCTTGCCGGCGGCCTGGTAGGGTGCATTGGCAAACGCGCGGCGCGCCGTGCCGGCGCGGACCACGTCGGCCATGGCGTTCTTGATGACGTCGACGTTGGCCTGCTTGAGCGGGATGCGGTAGTCGGGCGCGGACTCGGTGGGCTTGGCCACGCCCGAGCGCGGATCCCGCACCGCGTGCACCAGGTGCGGACGGCGGTACAGCCCGTCGTTGGCCAGCGTCGAGGTGCCCTGCGCCAACTGCAGCAATGTGAAGGCGTTGTAGCCCTGGCCCACGGCGACGGAGATGGTCTCGCCGGCGTACCAGCGCTGGCGTTCCTTGTCCTTGTAGGCCGAACGCTTCCAGTCGGTGGACGGCAGCACGCCGCGCTTTTCGCCTTCGAGGTCGATGCCGGTGATCTGGCCGAAGCCGAATTGCTTGGTGAAATCGTGCAGCGCGTTCACGCCGATCTCGGGGCCCAGCGAATAGAAATACGTATCCGACGACACCACGATGGCCTTGTGCATGTCGGTCATGCCATAGGCGGCGCCGCCGGCGTTGCGGAATTTCTGGCCGCCGAACTCGAAGTAGCCGGGATCGGAGATGCGGTCGGTGGCGCGGCGCTTGCCCAGCTCCAGCGCCGCCAGGCCAACGAAGGGCTTGTAGGTCGAGCCGATCGGATAGGTGCCGTACAGAGGCCGATTGATCAGCGGGTGGTCCGGCGATTCGTTCAGCATGCGCCAGTTGTCCACGTCGATGCCATCGACGAACAGGTTGGGGTCGAACGAAGGCTGCGATACGAAGGCCAGCACCTCGCCGGTGTCGGGATCGATCGCCACCAGCGCGCCACGCTGGCCGACGAAGGCTTCCTCGGCCACCTTCTGCAGGCCCAGGTCGATCGACAGCATGATGTCCGAACCAGGCACGGGATCGATCCTGCGCAGCGTGCGCATGGGGCGTCCGCCCGCGGTCACTTCCACTTCTTCGAGGCCGGTGCGGCCGTGCAGGGCTTCTTCCCAGGTTTTCTCGATGCCCTTCTTGCCGATGACGTCAGTGCCCCGGTAATTGCCCAATTGGCCGGCGCGCTCGAGTTCCTCGATGTCGCCCTCGGCAATGCGGCCGATGTAGCCGACCACGTGGGCGGCGGACTGGCCTTGCGGATACTCGCGCACCCAGCGCGCGCGCAGCTCGACACCCGGAAACTGGAAGGCGTGGGCGGCGAACCAGGCGGCCTCGGTTTCATTGAGGTTGTTGCGCAGTTGCAGGCTGGCGTAACGGCTGGACTCGGCCGCGCGGCGCTTGAAGCGGCGTTGGTCGGCCGGGCTGATGTAGACCACCTGCGTCAACCGCTCGAACAGCGCATTCATGTTGCCGGCCTGCGCCGGCACCACTTCAAGCGTGTAGGTGCGGTAGTTGCGCGCCAGCACCTCGCCGTTGCGGTCGAGGATCTCGCCGCGGCGCGGCGGGATCGGCACCACCGCGATGCGGTTGCGGTCGGCGCGCTCGGACAGGCCTTCGTAGCGGTCGACCTGCAGGTACCAGAACCGGCCCACCAGCACGCCGAAGCAGGCCAGCGCGAACACGCCGCCCACCCAGGCGCGCAGGCGAAAGCGCTGCTTCTGCTGCTGGCCGGTTTTCTTGAATTCGAACATGAGACGCGGCGCCGCCGTCAGGCGGAGGAAGATTCGGCGTCGTCGGCGCCGCGCTGCGGCAAGTGCAGCACCCAGCCCGCCAGCGGCCACAGGGCGGCCGTGATGGCCACGCTGACGCCCCAATCCCAACCCGGCCACTTGCCGGCCAGCCAGGCGTGGATGATCTGGGTGAGGAAACGGGCGATCAGGAACACAGGCAGCATGTGCATGGCCTGGCTCCAGAGGTCGAACCGTTGCAGGCGGCGGTGCAGCACCACGGCGCCGTAGGCGACCAAGGTGTAGGACAGCGCGTGCTCGCCGAGCAGGCCGGCGTCATGCACGTCCATCAGCAGGCCGAAAAAGAAGGCGGTGAACAGGCCGACACGGCGCGGCTCGTGCACGCACCAGAAGGCGATGATCAGGATCAGGACGTCCGGCGCGCCCTGCCACAGGCGCCAGGGCAGCAGCGACACCAGCCAGACCAGCAGGATGGTGCCCCAGACGAACACCCCGTGCGCGGGGCCCGACAGGCGTTCCGGGTGGACGTTGCTGGGCGTGCCCAGCCGGCGCCGCGGTTGCCCGGATGATTGTTGGTTAGTCCGATCCACCGGAATCGACCTCCTGACGGTTGGACTCGGCACGTTCCACGTCCACCTGCAGGACCAGGAAGTGGCGATAGCGTTCAGGGTGGGCCAGCGGTTCGCAGACGGCGCGCGCGAAGCCGGAAGCGGTATCGCGCTCGACCGAGGTTACTTTGGCCACCGGCAGGCCGGCGGGAAACAGCCCGCCGACACCGCTGGTGACGATCGTATCGCCTTCCTTGATGTCGGCATTGGCCGCGAGGTAACGGACCTCCATCTTGCCGGGAGAGTTCCCGCCAAAGGCGATCAGCCGCAGGCCATTGCGCAGCAGTTGCACCGGAATGGACACCTGCTCGTCGGTGACCAGGGCGGCTTCGGCCGTCATGGGGGTCACGCGCACGATCTGGCCGACCACGCCGCCTTCATCGATCACGGGCATGCCCGGCGCCAGGCCGGCCTTGCTGCCCTTGTTGAACACCAGCCGCTGGTTGAAGGCGTTGGTGGGCTCGTACAGCACTTCCACCACCACGGCCGACTGCGCCACGGTATCGGTCACGCCAAGCAGGCGGCGCAATTGCGCGTTTTCGGCGGCCAACTGGGCCGCGTGCGTGGCAACCTGGGCCAACTCGATGCGCTGGCGCTGCAGGGCTTCGTTTTCAGTGCGGATGAGGTTGGCGGCATTGACCCACTCGTTGACCTGTTGGACCAGGTCGCGCGGCGCCATGACGGCGCGCTGGAAGGGATACAGCGCCACGGACATCGCGCGGCGCGCCGGTTCCAGCATGCGCCACTGCGAATCCATGATGATCAGAGCCAGTGCCAGGACGACCAGGATGACCAGCCGCACCTCCGCGGGAGGGCCGCGCCTGAATAGGGGGGAGTCCCTTGTCGTTGCATGAATCTCAGCCCGGGCGCCCGCGCCCGCAGCCCCCGCAGCGGCCGGAGCCTGGAAAAAGCGGGGCTCCGGGCTGGCGGGCGGAATTAGTCGTTGATGAAGATCGCGCCCAGTTTCTCAAGATGTTCCAGCGCCTCGCCGCAGCCGCGCACGACGCAGGTCAGGGGATCATCGGCGACCACCACCGGCAGGCCGGTCTCTTCCTGCAGCAGGCGGTCGAGGTCGCGCAGCAGCGCGCCACCGCCGGTCAGGGCAATGCCCTTGTCGGTGATGTCGGCGCCGAGTTCGGGCGGGGTCTGCTCCAGGGCGATCTTGACGGCCGAGACGATCTGGTTGAGCGGGTCGGTCAGCGATTCCAGGATTTCGTTGGACGACACCGTGAAACTGCGCGGCACGCCTTCGGCCAGGTTGCGGCCCTTGACTTCGATTTCGCGGACCTCGGAACCCGGGAATGCCGAGCCGATTTCCTTCTTGATGAGTTCGGCGGTGGGTTCGCCGATCAGCATGCCGTAGTTGCGGCGGATGTAGTTGACGATGGCCTCGTCGAACTTGTCGCCGCCGACGCGCACCGAACCCTTGTAGA
The DNA here is from genome assembly GCA_019425465.1 of Colletotrichum falcatum. Lineage (NCBI taxonomy): Eukaryota > Fungi > Ascomycota > Sordariomycetes > Glomerellales > Glomerellaceae > Colletotrichum > Colletotrichum falcatum. The sequence continues at coordinate 128,097 of SWKJ01000141.1, read as the reverse complement.
CCATGCCGCCCAGCGAGATGACCGCCACTTCCGTGGTGCCCCCGCCGATGTCCACGACCATGGAGCCGCTGGCGTCGGAGACGGCCAGGCCGGCGCCGATGGCCGCGGCCATGGGTTCTTCGATCAGGAACACGTGCGAGGCGCCAGCGCCGAGGGCCGATTCGCGGATGGCGCGGCGTTCAACCTGGGTGGAACCGCAGGGCACGCAGACGATGATGCGCGGGCTGGGCGCCAGCATGTTGCGCGGGTGCACCATGCGGATGAACTGCTTGAGCATCTGCTCGGTGACCGTGAAGTCGGCGATAACGCCGTCCTTCATGGGCCGGATGGCCTCGATGTTGCCGGGCACGCGACCCAGCATCTGCTTGGCCTCCTGGCCGACGGCCTGGATGATTTTCTTGCCGTGCGGCCCGCCTTCATGACGGATAGCGACCACGGAGGGCTCATCGAGCACGATGCCCTTGCCGCGGACGTAGATCAGCGTATTGGCGGTACCGAGGTCGATCGCCATATCGCTGGAAAAATAACTGCGCAGGAATCCGAACATGGGAGCTCAGCTAAATTCTGGGGGGAATTGGGGTCATGCCGCGGGGCGTACGGCCCAGGAAAGCCTGGGTGCGCCTGTCATCACGGCGATTAAACCGTGAATCATAACTTATAATTTCCCCGGAAATAGCGCATAAATGCAGGCTATTCAAGCTTTGTAACGGGTTTGGCATGTGCATACTGCCCAGTCCCCCCTCGGCCTCCGCTTCTCTATATTTGCAATCCCCATGGCGCTCAATGACACAGATGTGGCCCGCATTGCCAGGCTGGCCAGAATCGAACTGACCCCGGACCAGCGCGGCCACGCGCAGGCCGAGCTCAATGGCATCCTCCACCTGATCGAACGGCTGCAGGCCGTCGACACCCAGGGCGTCGAACCCCTCGCCCACCCGCTGTCGGCCCACGAGGACATCGTGCTGCGCCTGCGCCAGGACGCCGTGACCGAATCCGCCTCGGAGGCCCGCCGCGCCGAACTGCTGGCCAACGCCCCCGATGCCCAGGACGGTCTTTTCCTGGTCCCCAAGGTTCTCGATTAAGCCATGACCCAACCCGCCCTGCACACCCAATTCGAGGGGATCGCCGCCCTGCGCGCGGCCCTCGACCAACGCCAGGTCAGCGCCGTCGAGCTGGCGCAAAGCTCGCTCGCGGCCGCCGAAGCGGCCAGCGGCCTGAACGCCTTCTTACATATTGACGCCGAATTGACGCTGGCCCAGGCCCGCGCCGCCGACGCCGCGCTGGCTGCCGGCAATGCCGGCCCGCTGGCCGGCGTGCCCATCGCCCACAAGGACGCCTTCGTCACCCGCGGCTGGCGCACCACCGCCGGCAGCAAGATGCTGGACGGCTACGTCAGCCCGTTCGACGCCACCGTGGTCGAGCGCCTGCAGGCCGCCGGCGCCGTGTCGCTGGGCAAGCTCAACTGCGACGAGTTCGCCATGGGCTCGGGCAACGAAAACTCGGCCTACGGCGCGGTCCGCAACCCCTGGGATCCGGCCGCCGTGCCCGGCGGCTCGTCGGGCGGTTCGGCCGCGGCCGTCGCCGCCCGCCTGGTGGCCGCCACCACGGGCACCGACACCGGTGGCTCGGTCCGCCAGCCCGCCGCGCTGTGCGGCGTCAGCGGCATCAAGCCGACCTATGGCACCGTGTCGCGCTACGGCATGGTCGCCTTCGGCTCGAGCCTGGACCAGGCCGGCCCGCTGGCCCCCAGCAGCCGCGATCTGCTCGAACTGCTGGACGTCATCAGCGGCTTCGACCCGCGCGACGCCACCAGCCTCGAGAAATGCGACGCCGCCATCAACGAACCGGGCCGCGTGCGGCGCGATTTCGACGCCGCGCAAGGCAAGTTCGACGCCGCCGGCAGCCAGCCCCTGAAGGGCCTGCGCATCGGCGTGCCCGAGGAATACTTCGGCGCCGGCCTGGCCCCGGACGTGGCCGCCGCGGTGCAGGCCGCGCTGGCCCAGTTCGAAGCCCTGGGCGCGGTGCGCGTGCCGGTGTCGCTGCCGCGCACCGAGCTGGCCATCCCCGCCTACTACGTCATCGCCCCCGCCGAAGCGTCGAGCAACCTGGCGCGCTACGACGGCGTGCGCTACGGCCACCGCGCCAAGCAGTACGGCGACCTGAACGAGATGATCAGCCGCTCGCGCGCCGAAGGTTTCGGCGACGAGGTCAAGCGCCGCATCCTGATCGGCACCTACGTGCTGTCGCACGGCTATTACGACGCCTATTATCTGCAGGCCCAGCGCCTGCGCCGCATGATCGCCCAGGACTTCCAGCGCGCCTTCGCCGGCCAGTGCGACGTCATCATGGGCCCGGTGACCCCGACGGTGGCCAAGAACATCGGCGACAACCGCGACGACCCCACCGCCGACTGGCTGGCCGACGTCTACACGCTGGGCGTCAGCCTGGCGGGCCTGCCGGCCATGTCGGTTCCGTGCGGTTTCGGAGGAAGCGAGAATCGCCGCCCCGTCGGCCTGCAGATCATCGGCAATTACTTCGACGAAGGCCGCCTTCTGGCCATCGCCGACCGCTACCAACAAGTCACCGACTGGCACAAAGCCTCGCCGGCCCAGCAGGACGCCTAAACAATGAACTGGGAAATCGTCATCGGCCTGGAAACGCATACGCAGCTTTCCACCGACTCCAAGATCTTTTCGGGCAGCAGCACCGAGTTCGGCGCCGCGCCCAACACCCACGCCAACGAAGTCGACCTGGCCCTGCCCGGCAGCCTGCCGGTCATGAACCGCGGCGCCGCCGAACGCGCCATCCGCTTCGGCCTGGCGGTCGGCGCCGAGATCGCGCCGCGTTCGGTGTTCGCCCGCAAGAACTACTTCTACCCCGACCTGCCCAAGGGCTACCAGATCAGCCAGTACGAACTGCCGGTGGTGGTGGGCGGTTCGCTGTCGTTCTTCGTCGGCGAGGAAGAAAAGACCGTCAACCTGACGCGCGCGCACCTGGAAGAAGACGCGGGCAAGTCCTCGCACGACAATTTCACCCTGGCCAACGGCTCGCCGGCCAGCGGCATCGACCTGAACCGCGCCGGCACGCCGCTGCTGGAAATCGTCACCGAACCGGAAATGCGCTCGGCCGCCGAGGCCGTGGCCTACGCCCGCGCCCTGCACAGCCTGGTGGTGTGGCTCGGCATCTGCGACGGCAACATGCAGGAAGGCTCGTTCCGCTGCGACGCCAACGTCTCCGTGCGTCCGGTCGGCCAAAAGGAATTCGGCACCCGCACCGAGATCAAGAACGTCAACTCGTTCCGCTTCCTGGAACGCGCCATCACGTATGAAGCGCGGCGCCAGATCGAGCTGATCGAGGACGGCGGCACCGTGGTCCAGGAAACCCGCCTGTACGACGCCGACCGCGACGAAACCCGCAGCATGCGCAGCAAGGAAGACGCGCACGACTACCGTTACTTCCCCGATCCCGACCTGCCCACGCTCGTGATCTCGCGCGAATGGGTCGACCAGGTCCGCGCCGCCATGCCCGAACTGCCGGCCGCCCAGCGCGCCCGCTTCGAGTCCGAGTATGGCCTGCCGGCCTACGACGCCGCGCAACTGACCGTCAGCCGCGATCTGGCCGCCTATTTCGAGGCCGTGGCGCACGCGCTGCCGGCCGGCCAGGCCAAGCTGGCCGCCAACTGGATCATGGGCGAAGTGGCCGCCACGCTGAACAAGGAAGAAAAGGCCATCGCCGATTCGCCGGTGCAGGCCCCTGCCCTGGCCGCGCTGATCAACCGCATCATCGACGGCACGATCTCCAACAAGATCGCGCGCGAAGTGTTCGGCGCCATGTGGGCCGGCGAGAACGGCGGCCAGCCCGACGCCATCATCGAAGCCCGCGGCCTCAAGCAGATCAGCGACACCGGCGCCATCGGCGCCATGATCGACGAGGTGCTGGCGGCCAATCCGGCCATCGTCGAGGAGTACAGCGCCGGCAAGCAGAAGGCGTTCAACTCGCTGGTCGGCCAGATCATGAAGGCCGCGCGCGGCAAGGCCAACCCGCAGCAGGTCAACGACCTGCTCAAGCAGAAGCTGGATAGCTGATCCCTCTGCGCCACCCCGACCTCGAGGCGGCGCGCAAGATCAGACCACTCCTATGGCCGCGGCATCTTGTCGCGGCCTTTTGCTTGGCCAAGAATGATCCGGTCAATTCCGACTGGAGATTTCGGCCATGAACGCCCCCTACCTATCCATCCCACGCGAACAAGTTGCGGATCGACTCGACGAAATGATCCAAGCCGCAAACGATGGTGTGTTCGTTGTCATCACCCATGACGGTCTGGCGCAAGCGCAGCTCAGGCGGGTCAATCCCCTGATGACCGAAGCGGGTCACAATGCGATAGAAGAACTGAAACGGTTCCCGGCCATCCCGTACACCGACGAAGCCACCTGGTGGTACGCCGTCAAAGGGGTCCGCGAATGAAGCTCGTGCTCGATGCCTCGGTTGCGTTGAGCTGGCTGCGATTGCCCAGTCAAACCTGCAGCGAACAGGCGTTTGCCATCCTGGACGACCTGAACGGCGAAGCCATCCTTGTCCCGCAGATCTGGCCAATGGAAGTGGCTCAAGGCACCTTGCGCGTCGAGCGGCAGCAACAGGCCACGGCAGCCATATTGGCCAAATTCTCTGCCGTGCTGAACAGCGTACCCGTCGTCAACGAATCGCGCCCCTCTACCGCCTGGTTGCCTCAATGCGAGCGGCTCGCCCGCGAACACGGGCTTACCGTTTACGACGCATCGTACCTGGAACTCGCGTTATGGCGCGGTGCGGCGCTGGCCACGTTCGACAAACGTCTGGCGCAAGCGGCACATGCGAGCGGCGTGTTGGTCGTTGGGCATGAGCCGACCCACAGGCTTGACGAGCCTGTCGCGCGATACGGTGGCCGGCAATGCCTTGGCCGACTCGCGCTTACTTCACCCCGTACTTCGTCCGGTACGCCTGCACCGCCTCGCGGTGCTCGGCGAACGCGGCGTCGTCCTGCAGCAACGCCATGATGTCCGCCAGCGATGCAATCGCCACCACCGGAATGCCATAGGTCTTGGCCACGTCCTGCACCGCCGAGTGCGCCGACAGCGCGTCGTCGGCGCCCGCGCGTTCCATGCGGTCCATGGCGATCAGCACCGCGGCCGGCTCGGCGCCGGCGCTGCGGATGATCTCCACCGACTCGCGCACCGAGGTGCCCGCGGTGATCACATCGTCGATGATGACGACCTTGCCCTTGAGCGGCGCGCCCACCAGGGTGCCGCCTTCGCCGTGGTCCTTGGCTTCCTTGCGGTTGTAGGCAAACGGCACGTCGCTGCGGCCCTGCATCTCGGGATGGCTGGCCAGCGCGACAGCGGTTGCCGTGGCCAGCGGGATGCCCTTGTAGGCCGGGCCGAACAGCATGTCGAAGGCCACGCCCGAATCCAGGAGCGCCTGGGCGTAGAAACCCGCCAGCTTGCCGACCGATGCGCCGCTGTTGAACAGGCCCGCATTAAAGAAATAGGGACTGATACGACCGGACTTCACCTTGAAGCTGCCAAAGCGCAGCACGCCTTCGTTCAGGGCGAAGCGGACAAAGTCGAGCGAGGTGGCGGAGGCGGTGTGGGCGGCAGACATGCGAGGAGGGTCCGGGAGGTGGCAAACCCCGGCATTTTATCCGCTGTCGGGGCCTTTCCCGGACAACGTCGCCCAGTCGGTTAAATTCCTGGCATTGTTCCGGCCGTTTCCGGCCGCTCTACAGGAGTCCCGCTTTGCTGCGCATCACGTCGATCAACCTCAATGGCATCCGGTCCGCCTTCCGCAAGGGCCTGCAACCCTGGATGGAAAAGCACGCCGCCGACGTGCTGTGCCTGCAGGAAATCAAGGTGTCCGACGAGGATCTGACCGATGACCTGCGCCACCCGCCGGGCTACACCGGCCACTTCCACCATGCCGTCAAGAAAGGCTACAGCGGCGTCGGCATCTACCTGCGCGACGCGGCCGAGCGCGTCAACATCGGCCTGGGCTGCGAGGAGTTCGACCCGGAAGGCCGCGTCATCCGCGCCGACTGGAAAAACCTGTCCGTGATCAGCGCCTACCTGCCCTCCGGCTCCAGCGGCGACGAACGCCAGCAGGCCAAGTACCGCTTCCTGGACCGCTTCGGCCCATGGATCGACGAGTTGATGCACGAACACAAGAAGACCGGCCGCGAATTCATCATCTGTGGCGATTGGAACATCGCCCACAAGGAAATCGACCTCAAGAACTGGAAGGGCAACCTGAAGAACTCCGGCTTCCTGCCCGAGGAACGCGCCTGGCTGACCGACGTCTTCGACAAGCGCGGCTTTGTGGACGTGTTCCGCACCATCGACGACCGCCCCGACCAATACACCTGGTGGAGCAACCGAGGCCAGGCCTGGGCCAAGAACGTCGGGTGGCGCATCGACTACCAGATCGCCACGCCGGGCATCGCCGCCCGCGCGCGCAGCGTCGCCATCTACAAGGACGAACGCTTTTCCGACCACGCGCCGCTGACCATCGACTACGACGCCACGCTCTGAAGACGCGGGCGGCGGGGAGCCGAAGTCCGCCGCCCGAGCATGATTCTGTTCAAAATAAAATTAGGGACATATAAAGCAGAACTGACGTCGCAAGATGAGGACCATATCCCGCCAAAAGGCCGGATTCCCCTATGAGGCGGCGATCCCACACCGCGCCCGAGATCTCAATTATATTGGGGACATATAAATTTTCCCTGTGAATTCAATGCCCCATGGCTTCACCTATGAAATCTCGGGTTCTCCGCCCACTCGCCAAAGTCTAATGCGACCCCAATAAAATAAGAAAAAAGTGCTTTGATATCAAGATGATGGCGCGCCTCCCGGCTTTGCGCAGGGCAACAAATTAGCCCTACAATCTCGCACCAAGCCGGTGCGTATTGCACCAATCCGGAGATTCGACGCCCCAAAAAAGCGCATCTCCGCACTCATTCGAAGCGCCCCCAAGGAGATCATGTTGAAAGTGCAGCGTCTGGACGACTTCCTGCGTAGCGTCGCCGTGCGCGATCCGCAGCAACCGGAATTCATGCAAGCCGTCCAGGAGGTGATGCTGAGTCTGTGGCCTTTCATCGAAAAGCACCCCCACTACGCCGAGCACGCCCTGCTCGAGCGCCTGGTGGAACCGGAACGCGTGATCCAGTTCCGCGTGTGCTGGACCGACGACAAGGGCCAGGCGCAGGTCAACCGCGCTTTCCGCATCCAGCACAGCTCGGCCATCGGCCCGTTCAAGGGCGGCATGCGTTTCCACCCCTCGGTGAACCTGTCGATCCTGAAGTTCCTGGCGTTCGAGCAGACCCTGAAGAACTCGCTGACCACGCTGCCCATGGGCGGCGGCAAGGGCGGCTCCGACTTCGACCCCAAGGGCAAGTCCGACGCCGAAGTCATGCGCTTCTGCCAGGCCCTGATGATCGAGCTGTACCGCCACCTGGGCCCGGACACCGACGTGCCGGCCGGCGACATCGGCGTGGGCGCGCGTGAAGTCGGCTTCATGGCCGGCATGATGAAGAAGCTGTCGAACTCCACCGCCAGTGTCTTCACCGGCAAGGGCCTGACCTTCGGCGGCAGCCTGATCCGCCCCGAAGCCACCGGCTACGGCACCGTCTACTTCGCCGAGGAAATGCTCAAGCGCGTCGGCAAGTCGTTCGACGGCCTGCGCGTGTCGGTCTCGGGCTCGGGCAACGTGGCCCAGTACGCCATCGAGAAGGCCATGGCGCTGGGCGCCAAGGTCGTGACGGTGTCCGACTCGAACGGCACGGTGGTCGACGAAGCCGGCTTCAACCACGAGAAGCTGGTGGCGCTGATGCACGTCAAGAACGACCTGCGCGGCCGCCTGGACGCCTACGCACGCCAATTCGGCCTGGTCTACGAATCCGGCAAGCGCCCCTGGCACGTGCCCGTGGACGTGGCCCTGCCCTGCGCCACCCAGAATGAGCTGGAACTGGCCGACGCCGAAACGCTGATCAAGAACGGCGTGCAATGCGTGGCCGAAGGCGCCAACATGCCCGCCACCCTGGACGCCGCCAAGGCCTTCATCGCCGCCCGCGTGCTGTACGCCCCGGGCAAGGCCAGCAACGCTGGCGGCGTGGCCGTGTCGGGCCTGGAGATGGCCCAGAACTCGGCCCGCCTGGCGTGGACCCGCGAAGAAGTGGACACGCGCCTGCACGCCATCATGCGCGACATCCACGAGAATTGCGTGCGCCACGGCCACAGCGAGCGCGAATACGTGAACTACCTGGACGGCGCCAACATCGCCGGCTTCGTCAAGGTCGCCGACGCGATGCGCCAGCAAGGGCTGTATTGATCGACATGCCGGCACCCCGTGCGCCGGCTGGCGGCAAAAGAAAGGCGGCAGGCTCGATCAGCCTGCCGCCTTTCTTTATTCCGGACCGCCTGGCGGGATCAGTGCTTCATCGCCCCGTGGTCATGGCTCATGCCGGGATTGTGCGAAGCCGGCTTGACCTTGAACTGCACCGCCACCTCGCCCGCCTTTTCAAACTTGAGCGTGGCCGGCACGGTGGCGCCCTCGGCGAACGGCGCCTTCAGCTTGATGAACATGACGTGATAGCCGCCCGGCGAAAGTTTGACCTCGCCATTGGCCGGCAGCGGGATGCCGCCCTCGACCTGGCGCATCTTGGCCACGCCGTTGGCGGTTTCGACCGTATGCAGCTCAACGCGCTCGGCGGCGTCGGAAGAGATCGATAGCAGGCGGTCGGGCGTCTTGGCATCGTTGTCGATATCCATGTAGCCGGCGCCGTTGGACTGGCCCGGCGCGGACGCGCGCACCCAGAGATCATCGACCTCGACCTCGCCAACCTTGTAGTCCTTGGCCCAGGCGGACCCGGCCGCGCACAGGCCCAGGATGGCGACAGCGGCGAACTTGCGGATGTTCATGAGGTGTTCTCCTAAAGGGTTAACGCCGCCGGACCAGGCTGCGGGCGGCTGACAGAACCGAGTCGGTCAAAGCTTCCATGGCCTCGGAGTTTACCCGCCAATGCTGCCAATACAGGGGCACATCCTCCCAGGCGCGGCCCCGCAGCAGCACCAGATGACCTGCGTCAAGATGTTCCTGCACCAGCGGTAGCGGATTCATCGTCCAGCCCAGCCCGCCCAGCGTAGCCTGCACGAAGGCGCGCGTGGACGGCACCCACCAGACCGGCGGCTGCCACGGCGCCGGGTCGGAGATCTTGTGGGCGAAGCGGGCCTGCAATGCGTCCTTGCGGTTGAACACCAGCACTGGCGCCTGCGCCAGCGTCTGCGCGTTCACGCCTTGCGCGAAGTAGCGTTTGTGGAAAGCCGGCGTGCACGTCGCTACGTAGCGCATGCTGCCCAGCGCATGGATGCGGCAGCCCTGCACCGGATCGGCCAGCGTCGTCACCGCGCCCAGCACCGAGCCGTTGCGCAGCAGCGCGGCGGTGTGGTCCTGGTCTTCGGACTGCATGTCGAGCGTGGCGCGGGTGCGGCTGGAAAACTGCAGCGCCGCGTCGACGAACCAGGTCTCCAGGCTGTCGTGGTTGACGGCGATGGGGATGCTGGCGTGCGGCACATCGTCGTCCGCCACGCCCAGCCGGTTCAGCGCGTCGTGCTCCAGCAGCGCGGTCTGCTCGGCCAATTGCACCAGTACCTGACCGTCGGCGGTGGCGGCGGCCGGCACGGTGCGCTGGACCAGCAGCCGGCCCATGCGGTCTTCGAGCGCCTTGATCCGCTGTGACACCGCCGACGGCGTCACGCTCAACGCCAGCGCGGCCCGTTCGAAACTGCCTTCGCGCACCACCGCGGCCAGGGCGCGCAGGTTGCCATGATCGATTTTCATTGGATTAGTTTTGCTTAATATAGTGAAGGAAAATTAGCTGTATTTCATATTGGCGGCAAGCGAAAATGTTGCATTGCCGGCATGCGCGACGCTGCCGGCCCGGTATTCAAGCGCCGCCACAAGGCGTTGCAGTCAAAAGGTTCGCAGTCATGTTCGCCACGTTGTCCTCCCCCCTCTTCCTCACCGCCTGGGCCAGCGGCACGGCCACCGGGCTGGGCCTGTTCGCCGTCGTCGGCGCGCAGAGCGCATTCATCCTGCGCCAGGGATTGATGCGCGCGCACCTGCTGTCGGTGGTCGCCATCTGCGCCCTGATCGACGCCATCTTCATCTTCGCCAGCGTCTCGGGCCTGCAGACCCTGACCGCCTGGTTCCCGTGGCTGACCACCGCGGTGCTGTGGTTCGGCGTGGCGTTCCTGTCCTGGTACGCGCTGCAATCGGCGCGCCGCGCCTGGACCGCCACCGGCGGCCTGGCCGCCGCGCGCGACGTGGTGCCCTCGCGCCGCGCTGCGATGCTGGGCGCGCTGGGCTTTTCGCTGCTGAACCCGCATTTCTGGCTCGACATGGTGGTGGTGGGCTCGCTGGCCCACGGCTTCGAGGACGCCCGCATGGCGTTCGCCGCCGGCGCCTTCACCGCCAGCCTGCTGTGGCTGGCGGTGCTGGGCATCGGCTCGCGCCTGTTCGCGCGCTTTTTCGCCAGCGCCTCGGCCTGGCGCGTGCTGGACGGCGTCATCGCCGTGGTCATGGCCGGCCTGGCGATCAGCCTGGCGGTAAAGGGCGTCTGACCGGCCATGCCCGATACCGCCGCCTGTCCTGCTGGCCCCGCCCACCCGGGGCCGGCGCGCTACACCGCCACCTTCATCTTCGCCAAGAAGCAGTTCGACGACGACTTCCACCGGCTCGACCAGGCCATCGCCACGGCGGCGCGGACCACTCCGGGCTACCTGGGCGAGGAAGCCTGGGAAGATCCCGCGCGCGGCCTGTACGCCAATGTCTACTACTGGGAATCGCTTGAAGCCCTGGAGGCCCTGATCCGCCACCCTGCCCACCAGCAGGCCAAGGCCGCGCAGTCGCGCTGGCTGGACGGCTACCGGGTGATCATCGCCCAGGTGCTTAGGGAATACGGGGACGGACTGCCTGGTCCAGCACTTTTATAATCGCCGGGTTGCCACTCTTTCGTCGGGCGCATGGCCGGCCCGCCAGACGATCATGCGCGGACCCTCCCCTTCCAAAGACGTGCGCCTGCCGCCGCTGGCCGCCATCCAGGCCTTCGAGGCGGCCGCCCGGCTCGGTTCGTTCGAGCGCGCCAGCGAAGAACTGTTCGTCACCGCCAGCGCCATCGGCAAGCGCATCGCCGCGCTGGAAGCGCAGCTCGACGTCACCCTGTTCATCCGCAGCAGCCGAGGCGCCACCCTGAGCGCCGCCGGGCGCGAATACCTGGAGCAGGTGCGCACCGCGCTCGACCTGCTGTCGGACGCCTCGCTGCACAAGCGCGGCGAACCCAAGCTCGAGCCCCTGCGGGTCGTTTCCACGCCCACCTTCGCCCGCCAGGTGCTGATCCCCGCGCTGCCCGGTTTCACCGCCGCCCATCCGGACGTCGAGCTGGAGATCATGCTGTCGATTCCCTACCTGGACATCACGCCGCCAAACGCCGATGTCTGGATCCGCTTCGGCAGCGGCAAATACCCCGGCCTGCATGCCCGGCCGCTGACCACCGACCCGGTGTTCGCCGTGTGCTCGCCGGCCTATCGCGACGCCCACGGCCCGTTCGACCGTCCCCAGGACCTGGCGCGCGCCGCGCTGCTGCGCTGCCCGATGGAACCCTGGCGTCCATGGCTGGCCGCGGCGGGATTGGACTGGCCCGAGCCCGCCCGCGGCGTCTGGCTCGTCGACCTGGGCATGATGCTGGCGGCGGCCCGCGCCGGCCAGGGCATCGCCTTGACCCGCCGCACCCTCGCCGCCGAATGGCTCGATGAAGGCAAATTGCTGCGCGTGCTCGACATCGAAACACCGGGTGAATCCCAGTACCACCTGTGCACCGAAATCTCGCGCCCGCCCGGCGGCGCGGCCCAAGCGTTTTCCCTATGGCTGGCCGAGGTCTGCGAACGCGCATCCCAATGGCCGCGCGGCCTGCCGGCCAAGCCGGAATAAATTTCCAGCCCCGGGCGGAAGGAAATTCCGCGCACCCTGGCGCATCGCTGGCTAGGATGCGCCGAATATGGCCGCGCGCGACAGGCAGGCGTCGCGTCTCGGCGTTGCCGGATCTTTTTCCATCGCATGCTGCATCGCAGCGCCCGAATCCGGCGCCCGTGCGCCCGTACTAGGTATTTACGCGGAAAAACCCCGCGCGGTCAGATTCGCGTAAGCGATTAAGCAGACAGTCACAACACGCAACACAGGAGCGCGCCACCAACCTCTTTCCTCGCCGCCTGGCGCCGGCACACGGTTTTCCACGCAGTTCTACTAATTACAACGGAGACATCCATGGATTTTCGTTTGAAGCTGCTTGCAGGAACCCTTGCTTTTGCCGTATCGGCCGCGGGCTACGCCGCCGACCCCATCAAGATCGGCGTGGCCGGTCCCTACACCGGAGGCTCGTCCTCCATGGGCGTCAGCATGCGCGACGGCGTGCGCCTGGCCATCGAGGAAATCAACAAGAGCGGCGGCGTGCTCGGCCGGCAACTGGTCGCGGTGGAGCGCGACGACGAAGCCAAGAACGAACGTGGCGTGCAGATCGCCCAGGAGCTGATCAACAAGGAACAGGTCACGGCCACGGTCGGCTACATCAATACCGGCGTGGCGCTGGCCTCGCAGCGCTTCTACCAGGACGCCAAGATTCCGGTGTTCAACAACGTCGCCACCGGCAGCGTCATCACGCACCAGTTCAAGGCGCCGGAATACCCGGACAACTACGTGTTCCGCAACGCGGCGCACGACAGCATCCAGGCGCCGATGATTGTCGAAGAAGCCATCACGCGCCGCGGCTTCAAGAAGGTCGCGATCCTGGCCGACTCGACCAACTACGGCCAGCTCGGCCGCGAGGACCTGGAAAAGGCCCTGGACGCCAAGGGCATCAAGCCGGTGGCCGTCGAGAAGTTCAACATCAAGGACGTCGACATGACGGCCCAGTTGCTCAAGGCCAAGGCCGCGGGCGCAGAAGCCGTGCTGACCTACGGCATCGGCCCCGAGCTGGCGCAGATCGCCAACGGCATGGCCAAGCTGGGCTGGAAGGTGCCGATCATCGGTAGCTGGACGCTGTCGATGGCCAACTACATCGACAACTCCGGCGCCAATGGCGAAGGCGCGCGCATGCCGCAGACCTTCATCCAGGACCCGGACACGCCCAAGCGCAAGGCGTTCATCGACGCCTACCTGGCCAAGTTCAAGCCCAAGAACAACCGCATCGACTCGCCGGTGTCGGCAGCCCAGGGCTATGACTCGATCTTCCTGCTGGCCGCGGCCATCAAGCAGGCCAACTCCACGGATGGCCCGAAGATCCGCGAGGCGCTCGAAAACCTGCAGACGCCCGTCGAAGGCGTGGTGATGACCTACAACAAGCCCTTCACCCACGACAACCACGACGCGATTACCGCCAAGGAAGTGGTCATCGGCGAGGTCAAGGGCGGCCGCGTGGTCAAGGCCAACTAAGTTCGTCCGCAGCAATGCGGCGGCGGTTGCCCGGCCGCCGCCGCCGGCGTCCCCGTGCGCGGGGCGCCGGCATGCAGTCGCCTGACAACAGCGTTCTGCCCAAGGGGGTTGGGACGGAACACAGCGCCTCACGACACATACCATGATTCTTCTACAGCTTATCTATAGCGGTATCGCGCTAGGCATGATCTATGCCGTCATCGCGTTCGGATACCAGCTCACCTTCGCCACATCCGGCACCCTGAACTTCGGCCAGGGCGAAGCCCTGATGCTGGGCGCGCTGGTCGGGCTCACGCTGGTCGGACTGGGCGTGAACTACTGGGTCATGATCCCCATCGTCTGCATCTTCGGCTTCGCGCAAGGCGTGCTGGTCGAACGCGTCGGCGTGCGGCCGGCCATCAAGACGCGGTCGGAGTTCGGCTGGATCATGGCCACCATCGCGCTGGGCATCATCTTCAAGAACGTGGCCGAGAACGTCTGGGGCCGCGACGACCTGCGCTTTCCCTCGCCGCTGCCCGAGGCGCCGATCCAGGTGCTTGGCGCCAACGTGCTGCCGATGGAGCTATTGGTGGTGTTCGGCGCGCTGGCGATGATGCTGCTGGTGGAAGTGTTCAACCGCAAATCCATCTACGGCAAGGCCTTCGTCGCCACCTCCAATGACCGCGACGCCGCCGGCCTGATGGGCATCAACACCGGCATGGTGATCACGTTTTCGTATGCCCTGTCGTCGCTGACCGCCGCCTTCGCGGGCGTGCTGGTGGCGCCGCTGACGCTGACCGGCGCCACCATGGGCGCGGTGCTGGGCCTGAAGGCCTTCGCGGTCGCCATCATCGGCGGCCTGTCCAGCGGCATGGGCGTGGTGGTCGGCGGCCTGATCCTGGGGATCGCCGAAACCACCACCGGTTTCTATCTTTCGACGGGGTACAAAGACGTGCCGGGACTGGTCCTGCTGCTGCTCGTACTGACCTTCAAGCCCGCCGGCCTGTTCGGCAAGACCGCGATCAAGAAGGTGTAATCGATGAAACCCCTGCACCTTCTGCTATCCATCGTGGCCGTGGCCTGCCTGGCCGCCGTGCCGCTGGGCGTGACCAACACGTACTACCTGCACCTGATCGAAACCATCATGATCTATTCGATCCTGCTGTTCGGGCTCGATATCGTGGTGGGCTATACCGGCCAGGTGTCGCTGGGCCACGCCGGCCTGTTCGGCATCGGCTCGTATGTGGCCGGCGTGCTGTTCTTCCACCTGCAGATGCCGATCTGGGTCACGCTGCCGGCGGCCATCCTGATCGCGGCGGCGTTCGGCGCGGTGCTGGCGCTGCCGGCGCTGCGGGTCACCGGGCCGTATCTGGCGATGGTGACGCTGGCGTTCGGCACCATCATCCAGATCCTGATCAACGAGATGACCTTCATGACCGAAGGCCCCCTCGGCATCAAGATCCCCAAGCCGTCGATCGGCGGGCACATCCTGAGCAAGAGCGAGTACTTCTGGCTGGTGGCGGCGTTGCTGGTGCTGTCGCTGATCGTGGTGCACCGCATCCTCAAGTCGCACCTGGGCCGCTCGTTCGAGGCCCTGCGCGACAGCCCGATCGCATCGGACTGCATGGGCGTGTCGGTCTACCGGCACAAGGTGTTCGCCTTCGTCATCAGCGCCGGCTTCGCCGGCCTGGCGGGCGCGCTGTACTCGTATTCCGAGCAGTACATCTCGCCCAACACCTACAACTTCGAACTGACCATCCTGTTCCTGCTGGCCATCATCATGGGCGGACGCAAGAGCCGCACCGGCGCGCTGCTGGGCGCGTCGATCATCGTGCTGCTGCCCAAGATGCTGGACGACATCGGCACCTTCCGCCTGATCGCGCTGGGCGTGGCGATCCTGGTGACGGTGGGCAGCGCCATCGCCATCTCCAAGGGCCGCACCGAGGCCCGCCGCATGGCGGTGCCGGTGGTCGGCACCATCCTGCTGGCGGTGTTCTCCTACTGGCTGGACGCGGTGACCGACTGGCGCCTGACGATCTTCGGCGCCATGATCCTGTTCGTCGTGTACTACCTGCCCGACGGCATTGTCGGCTTCGTGCGCAACCTGTTCTTCTCGACCCGCCGCGCGGCGCTGTCGGTCAAGAAGGACCTGGTCAAGGAGCAGGAGGCGGTCGCGCCCGAAAGCGCGCGCGGCCAGGGCGAGACCCTGTTGGCGGCCAAGCAGGTGCTGATGCAGTTCGGCGGCCTGAAGGCGCTCAACCAGGTCGACCTGACCATCAAGCGCGGCACCATCCACGGGCTGATCGGCCCGAACGGCTCGGGCAAGAGCACCATGATGAACGTGCTGACCGGCATCTACGTGCCGACGGCCGGCTCGGTGGAGTTCTCGGGCAAGTCGCTGGTGGGGCTGGCGCCGGCCGACATCGCCGCATCGGGCATCGCCCGCACGTTCCAGAACGTGCAACTGTTCGGCGAAATGACGGCGCTGGAGAACGTGCTGGTGGGCCTGCACCATACGTTCACCACCGGGCTGGCGGGCATCGCGCTGCGCACGTCCAAGTGGAAGGGCGAGGAGCAAGGCGCCCGCGCCCGCGCGCTGGCGCTGCTGGAGTTCGTCGGGCTGGACAGCATGGCCAACGAGGAGGCGCGCAACCTGCCCTACGGCAAGCAGCGGTTGCTGGAGATCGCCCGCGCGCTGGCGCTGGATCCGCAATTGCTGCTGCTGGATGAGCCGGCGGCCGGCCTGACGGCGCCCGACATCGTCGAGCTGCTGGCCATCATCCGCAAGGTGCGCGACCACGGCATCACGCTGATCCTGATCGAGCACCACATGGACGTCGTGATGGGAGTGTGCGACACCGTGTCGGTGCTGGACTTCGGCCAGAAGATCGCCGAGGGGCTGCCCAACGAAGTGCAGAGCAACGCCAAGGTTATCGAGGCGTATCTGGGCGGCGCGCCCGCCTGACGCCAAGGACGACAACATGCTATCGATCAAGAATCTGGAAGCGGGCTACGGGAAGGTGAAGGTGCTGCACGGCATCAGCATGGAGGTCCCGAAGGCCAAGGTGGTGACGCTGATCGGCTCGAACGGGGCCGGCAAGACGACGACGATGCGGGCGCTGTCGGGGATGATCCGGCCGACCGCGGGCGAGGTCACATTGGGCGGCAAGCGCATCGACGGGCTGGAGTCGCATCGGATCGCGCGGCTGGGGTTGGCGCATTCGCCGGAAGGGCGGCGGGTGTTTCCTACGCTTTCCGTCACCGACAATCTGCTGCTGGGCGCATTTCCCCGGTTGACGGGGAGCCGGCCCAAGGGCGACGTGCAGGCGGACCTGGGGCGGGCGATGGATCTGTTCCCCCGCCTGAAGGAACGGCGCGAGCAGTTGGCGGGAACGCTGTCTGGCGGCGAGCAGCAGATGCTGGCGATGGCGCGGGCGGTGATGCTGAATCCGGAGCTGGTGTTGCTGGATGAGCCGTCGATGGGGTTGGCGCCGATCCTGGTGGAGGAGGTTTTCCGGATCATCGCGCGGCTCAAGGATGAAGGGGTGACGATGTTGCTGGTCGAACAGTTTGCGGCGGCGGCGCTCAATGTCGCGGATTATGGGTATGTGTTGGAGAATGGGCGGATTTCTGTGCATGGGAGTGCGGAGAAGTTGAAGCATGATCCGGCTGTGGTGGCGGCTTATCTTGGGGGGGGCATTAGTCCTTTTGCGGTTGCGTGGGATTGAGTTCTTGAGACGCACGGCGGGGCGGCGGGCGGTGGCGGGCGGGGCTACGATTGCGGTCCGGAGCGTTCGCTCCGGACTTCCCCGTTGTCATCTTCGTCACAGCCTTCGGCTGCTCCTTCAGATTCCCTCGGGCGCATCTACACGCCCCGCCCGCCACCGCCCGCCGCCCCGCCGTGCTCGCGATTGTTCTGATTCCTGCGTTGCCGGGGTTAGCCGTGTGCTTGGCATGCTTTGGCCGCGGGTGCTCTCGCTGAAGATCTTGCGGGGCCCGCCCAAAGGCGGCCGCGCGGGCGGCCTTTTTGGGCTTACGCGCTGGTTTTGCGTTGGCGGATGACGCTGCGCGCGGGTGACGGACGGCTTGGTGGGCCGCCTGTTCTTGGGAGTGGAGCGGATGAAAAAAGGCAGGATTGCGCGGTGGCGCAATCCTGCCTTTGCTTTTGGCGCGCGGGACGCGCGCTTTGCTTAGACGGTGATGGTCAGGGTGACGTCGATGTTGCCGCGGGTGGCGTTCGAGTAGGGGCAGACGATGTGGGCGGCGGCGACGAGCTTTTCGGCTTCGGCGCGGTCCATGCCGGGCAGCGAGATCTTCAGTTCGGCTTCGATGCCGAAACCGGTGGGGATGGGGCCGATGCCGACCGAGCCGTCGATGGTGGCGTTGGCGGGCATGGCGATCTTGTCGCGGCCGGCGACGAACTTCATGGCGCCCATGAAGCAGGCGGAGTAGCCGACGGCGAACAGTTGCTCGGGGTTGGTGCCGGCCGCGCCGGCGCCGCCCAGTTCCTTCGGGGTGGTCAGCTTGACGTTCAGGTTGCCGTCGCTGGAGACGCCAGTGCCTTCACGGCCGCCGGTGACGTGGGCGTGGGCGCGGTAGAGGACTTTTTCGATGGACATGGTGCTTTCCTTTTGGATGAAGGTGGGGGGACTGCCGGGCTGGCGGGACCGTTCCCGCTTCGACCCTTACTGAATTGATAGCGCACGATTACATCGCGCACTATTTATAACCGGGAATGACAGCGATTGCCATCATCCTCCGCAAAGACTGCGAATCAAAGACTGCTGACCAACTTTTCCCGCAATTCGTGCAACGACTTCATGGTGCCCTGCGCCTCTTCCAGCGAGCACTGGGCCGCTGCGGCGATGGCGTGGGGCACGGCTTCGGCCTGGTTGCGCAGGTCGCGGCCCTGCCGGGTCAGGGTGACGATGACCTGGCGTTCGTCATCCTGCGCGCGGGTCCGGGTGACCAGGCCCGCCGCCTCCAGCCGCTTGAGCAGGGGCGTCAGGGTGGCCGAGTCCAGGAACAGGCGTTCGCCGATGTCGGTGACCGTGATTGCGTCGCGTTCCCACAGCACCAGCATGACCAGGTACTGCGGATACGTCAGATCCAGGCCGCGCAGCAGCTTGCGGTACACCTTGTTCATCGCCAGGGAGGTCGAGTACAGGGCGAAACACAGTTGGCTGTCTAGCAGCAGCGGGTTGAACGCGCTTTTGGGCTGGGATCTGGATTTCATTGTGCAATATTAAATAGCGCGCTATTTATCGTCAAGCACTTTTTTGGCTTTTGTATCCGCCATGGTTGTTGGGCGGTTGGCGTCCCCTCGCCTGTTGCGCTGCGGCAGGGAGACCCCGTCGAAGAGGGTGACGGGGATCAGGCGACACCCCCAGCGCCTGATCCCCGCGCCGTGTCGACCAAGGCTGGCGTCTCGGCCCCGTTCAGGCGGCGTGCTCGCCCTCCAGCGCCCCGCGGTCGGAACCGTAGCGCTTCAGGCCGTCCAGGTCCAGCACCCGCACGGCGCCGTACTCGACATTCAGCAGGCCGGCCTCTTCCAGCTTGCGCAGCGCCTGGTTGGCGCGCTGGCGCGAGACCCGCGCCAGGTAACCGACCTCTTCCTGCGTGATCGTCAGGCGCATGCCCATGCCGGGGTACAGCAGCGGGTTGAACAGCTCGGCCAGGCAGCGCGCCACGCGCGCATCCGGATCGAGCAGGCGGTCGTATTCGGCCTTGCCGATGAACTGGGCGACGCGTTCGTTCAATTGGTGCAGCAGGTAGCGGTTGAAGGGAATGCTGGTGTCCAGCAGCCAATCGAAAGTGGCGGCCGGCAGGCGCGCGACGACGGAATCGCGCAGCGCCACGATGTCGTACTTGCGGACTTCGCGCTTGAGCAGCGAGCCCTCGCCGATCCAGCCGCCGGCGGGCACGCCGGTCAGCGATGCGACCTTGCCTTCGGCATTTCCCACCGACACCTTCACCAGGCCGGCCAGCACGCCGATCCAAGCCTGGGCGAGTTCGCCTTTGCGCTCTATGATCGACCCGGCGGCAACCTGCTGCACGGACAGGTCTCGCTCGACGCGCGCTTGCTGCTCGGCGTCGAGTACGCGAAACCAGGCCGCGGCCAGTTGCAGGGAGTCGGATAGCTGCATCGGGAATACCCTAAAAGTTCCTTGAATGTCGCGATGGTGACAGTTGGTAGCAACCCAACCTTATACCTTAACTCCTGCCGTAAATCTAAAACCAACTGGTCAAGCGCAACCGCTCGCGCGCCGCGTCTCGCGGCAACGGGCGCGATGTGCCCAAACCGGAGGAGACAACGTGGCACATTCATCGCCCGCATCCGCAACGATGCCGGCGGCGCTGGATACTTTTCCGGCGCTGCTGTTCGCGCATGCCGACGTACGCGGGTCGCGGCCCGCGATACGTGAGAAAGACCTGGGTATCTGGCAAACCCTTACCTGGTCGCAAGTGGCGGAGCACGTGCGCCAGGTCGCCCACGGGCTCGCATCGCTGGGCATCCAGCCCGGCATGCACGTGGCCGTGATCGGCGAGAACCGCCCGCGCCTGTACATGGCCATGATGGCCACGCAATCGCTCGGCGCCATCCCCGTGCCGCTCTACCAGGACGCCGTGGCCCAGGAAATGGTCTACGTCCTGCAGGACGCCGAGATCAGCGTCGCGGTGGTCGAGGACCAGGAGCAGGTCGACAAGATGCTGGAAGTGCGCGAGCAATGCCCCGCGCTCAAGCATGTGGTCTATGACGATCCGCGCGGCCTGCGCCACTACTCCGATGCGATGCTGCTGTCCTATGACCGGCTCGAGGAGATCGGCCGCGAGTACGCCGCGCAGCATCCCGACTTCTTCGCCCGCGCCGTGGCCGCGGTGCAGCCGCACGACGCGGCCGCGATGTTCTATACCTCCGGCACCACCGGCAAGCCCAAGGGCGTGGTGTTGACGCACCATGCGCTGATCGACCGCGCCCGCGCCGTGTCCGAAATGGAAAACCTGACCGACCGCGAGGACGTGCTGGCCTACCTGCCGCCGGCCTGGATCGGGCAGAACATGTTCTCGTACACGCAGTTGCTGGTCACGGGCTTCACGGTGAATCATCCGGAGTCGCCCGACACGGTCTCGATCGACATGCGCGACATCGGGCCCACCTACTACTTCGCGCCGCCGCGCGTGCTGGAAGGCCTGCTGACCCATGTGATGATCCGCATGGAGGACGCCGGCTACCTCAAGCGCAAGCTGTTCCATGCCTGCATGAAACTGGCGCGCCGCGTCGGCACCCGCATCCTGGACGGCGAATCCGTCAACGCCTGGGACCGCCTGCGCTACGCGCTGGGCAACGTGCTGATCTACGGCCCGCTGCGCAATGCGCTGG
The DNA here is from genome assembly GCA_019425465.1 of Colletotrichum falcatum. Classification (NCBI taxonomy): domain Eukaryota; kingdom Fungi; phylum Ascomycota; class Sordariomycetes; order Glomerellales; family Glomerellaceae; genus Colletotrichum; species Colletotrichum falcatum. The sequence goes on along the minus strand of SWKJ01000141.1, from coordinate 107,225 downwards.
GCATGAGCCGCGTGCGCGTGGCCTACACCGCCGGCGAGGCGATTGGCCCCGACCTGTTCGTGTTCTACCGCTCCATCGGCATCAACCTCAAGCAGCTGTACGGCTCCACCGAAACGTCGGTGTTCGTCTGCGTGCAGCCGGACGGCCAGGTGCGCGACGACACCGTCGGCCCGCCGGTGGCCGGCGTGGAGATCCGCGTGGCCGACAACGGCGAGATCCTGGTCAAGAGCCCCGGCCTGTTCAAGGAGTACTACCGCAACCCGGACGCCACGCAGGAAGCGCGCAGCGCCGACGGCTGGTTCCACACGGGCGACGCGGGCTACCTGGACACCGACGGCCAGCTCAAGATCATCGACCGCGCCAAGGACGTCGGCAAGCTGGCCGACGGCAGCCTGTTCGCGCCCAAGTACCTGGAGAACAAGCTCAAGTTCTTCCCGCACATCAAGGAGGCGGTGGCGTTCGGCGCCGGCCGCCAGGACGTGTGCGCCTTCATCAACATCGACCTGGAAGCCGTGGGCAACTGGGCCGAGCGCCGCGGCCTGCCCTACGCCGGCTATACCGACCTGGCGGGCAAGGACGAGGTCTACCAGCTCATCGCCGATTGCGTCGAACAGGTCAATGCCGACCTGGCCACCGATCCGAAGCTGTCGGCCTCGCAGATCAGCCGCTTCCTGATCCTGCACAAGGAACTGGATCCGGATGACGACGAACTGACGCGCACCCGCAAGGTGCGGCGCGCCTTCATCGCGCAGAAGTATGGCGTGCTGATCGACGCCCTGTTCGAAGGCAAGCAGTCCCAGTACATCGAAACCGAAGTGAAGTTCGAGGACGGCCGCAGCGGCAAGATCGCCGCCGACCTGAAGATCCGCCCGGTCAAGACGTTCCCCGCCATCACCGCCCGAGCCGCGTAGAGACCATGAGCAACAACGACCGCGACCAGCGCATCGGCGACGTGATGCTGGACATGCAGAACATCTCGCTGTCCTTCGGCGGCGTCAAGGCGCTGACGGACATTTCCTTCAACGTGCGCGAGCACGAGATCCGCGCCATCATCGGCCCCAACGGCGCGGGCAAGAGTTCGATGCTGAACGTCATCAACGGCGTCTACACGCCGCAGCAGGGCGGCATCGAGTTTCGCGGCGAGCGCTTCTCGCGCATGAATCCGCGCCGCGCCGCCGAAATGGGCATCGCCCGCACTTTCCAGAACCTGGCCCTGTTCAAGGGCATGAGCGTGCTGGACAACATCATGACCGGCCGCAACCTGCGCATGAAGTGCGGGCTGCTGGCGCAGGCCTTCCGCCTGGGCGCCGCCGAACGCGAAGAGATCGAGCACCGCCAGTTCGTCGAGAACATCATCGACTTCCTCGAAATCCAGGCCTACCGCAAGACCCCGGTGGGACGCCTGCCCTACGGCCTGCAAAAGCGCGTCGACCTGGGCCGCGCGCTGGCCATGGAGCCGCGCCTGCTGCTGCTGGACGAGCCGATGGCCGGCATGAACATCGAGGAAAAGCAGGACATGAGCCGCTTCATCCTCGATGTGAACGACGAATTCGGCACCACCATCGTGCTGATCGAGCACGACATGGGCGTGGTCATGGACATCTCCGACCGCGTGGTGGTGCTGGACTACGGCAAGAAGATCGGCGACGGCAAGCCCGATGAGGTGCGCGCCAACGAAGACGTAATCAGAGCGTACCTTGGCGTCGGCGGCGAAGCCGCCGTCACCAAGGACGCCGAAGCGCAGGCAACAGCCCCCGCCCCTAACCCTCCCCCCGAGGGGGAGGGAGAAAACTCACTGGCTGCACGGACTTAAGGGGCGAATGATGGGATTTTTTCTGGAAACCTTGTTCGGCGGCCTGATGAGCGGCATGCTGTACGCCCTGATCGGCCTGGGCTTCGTGCTGATCTTCAAGGCGTCGGGCGTGTTCAACTTCGCCCAGGGCGCCATGGTGCTGGTGGCGGCGTTGTCGATGGCGCGCTTCTCGGAGTGGCTACCGCGCTGGTTCGGCTTCGAAAACATGATCCTGGCCAACGTGCTGGCGTTCATCGTCAGCGCCATCCTCATGTTCCTGCTGGCCGTGGCGATCGAGCGCTTCGTGCTGCGCCACCTGGTCAACCAGGAGGCCACCACCCTGCTCATGGCCACCCTGGGCATCAGCTATTTCCTCGACGGCCTGGGCCAGATCTCCTTCGGCAGCTCGGTCTATTCCATCAACGTCGGCATGCCGAAGGATCCGTTGATGATCCTGGACTCGGTGTTCGAAGGCGGCCTGCTCATCAACCTCGAAGACTTGACCGCCGCCGTCATCGCCGCGCTGCTGGTGGCCGCGCTGGCGCTGTTCTTCCAGTTCACCTCCACCGGCCGCGCGCTGCGCGCCGTGGCGGACGACCACCAGGCGGCGCAGTCCATCGGCATTCCGCTGAACCGCATCTGGGTCATCGTCTGGAGCGTGGCCGGCCTGGTGGCGCTGGTGGCCGGCATCATCTGGGGTTCCAAGTTCGGCGTGCAGTTCACGCTCTCGACCGCGGCGCTGCGGGCGCTGCCGGTGGTGATCCTGGGCGGCCTGACCTCGGTGCCGGGCGCCATTCTCGGCGGCCTGATCATCGGCGTGGGCGAAAAGCTGTCCGAAGTCTACCTGGGGTCGCTGGTGGGCGGCGGCATCGAAATCTGGTTCGCCTATGTGCTGGCGCTGGTGTTCCTGCTGTTCCGTCCGCAAGGGCTGTTCGGCGAGAAGATCATCGACCGCGTCTGACCACGGCCTTCTAGGATAAAAACATGTTCTATCGCGAAAACGGCCAATTCAAGACCAGCTATCGCGCCGACCAGCAGATCTTCCCGATCCGCCAGGACCGCGTCTTCATCTGGCTGCTGCTGGCGGTGGCGTTCATCGCCATCCCGGCGCTGTCCAGCGACTATCTGCTGCGCGCCATCCTGATCCCGTTCCTGATCCTGTCGCTGGCCGCCGTCGGCCTGAACATCCTGGTGGGCTATTGCGGCCAGATCTCGCTGGGCACGGGCGCCTTCATGGCGGTGGGCGCGTATGCCGCCTGGAACTTCGGCGTGCGCTTTCCCGGCATGCCGCTGATCGTCCAGATCCTGCTGGGCGGGTGCTTCGCCACCATCGTCGGCGTGATCTTCGGCATTCCCAGCCTGCGCATCCGCGGCCTGTACCTGGCCGTGGCCACGCTGGCGGCGCAGTTCTTCGTCGACTGGGCGTTCCTGCGCATTCCGTTCTTCACCAACTACTCGTCGTCGGGCAACGTCTCGGTGCCGCCGCTGACCGCCTTCGGCCTGCCGGTGCAGAGCGCGCTGGAAAAGTACCTGTTCGTGCTGATCCTGGTGGTGGTCTTCAGCCTGCTGGCCAAGAACCTGGTGCGCGGCGCCATCGGCCGCCAGTGGATGGCGATCCGCGACATGGACGTGGCCGCCTCGGTCATCGGCATCCGCCCGATGTACGCCAAGCTCACCGCGTTCGCGGTCAGCTCGTTCATCGTCGGCGTGGCCGGCGCGCTGTGGGGCTACATCCACCTGGGCTCGTGGGAGCCACTGGCCTTCGACCTGACGCGTTCGTTCCAGCTGCTGTTCATGGTCATCATTGGCGGCCTGGGCTCCATCATCGGCAGCTTCTTTGGCGCGGCCTTCATCGTGCTGGTGCCGGTGGCGCTGACCAACGTGCCGCACATGCTGGGCCTGTCGCTGTCGGTGGACACCGCCGCGCACGTCGAGCACATGGTGTTCGGCGCGCTGATCGTGTTCTTTCTGATCGCCGAGCCGCACGGGCTGGCGCGGTTGTGGAGCATCGGCAAGGAAAAGCTCCGCATCTGGCCCTTCCCCCACTAAATGATGGGCCCACCCCCGAAGCGCCTGAGGCGCTTCCCCCTCAAGGGGCGCCGCTGGGGACCAGCAAAGCCGGATCCGCCGCGGCCCGGATGGTGCGGCTCCCGTTGTGATCATCGTCGGTAGTAGCGGTATCCGCGCCACGACCGACATCCTGAATACCCGGCTCCAGACCGGGCCAACCCCGGTGTCCGAGGGTTTATGACCCAAACACCACGCAGGAGGTAAATGGAGATGAAGCGTCTTAACCTGAAGTTGGCGGCAGCCTTGGTGGCCGCAGCCGGCGCCGTGGGCGCCGTGGCCACGCCGGCAATGGCGGCGGAAGAGCAGTTCGTTCCGTTGCTGGTGTACCGGACTGGGTCGTTCGCGCCGCTGGGCATTCCCTGGGCCGACGGCAAGCTGGACTACCTGAAGCTGGTCAACGAACGCGACGGCGGTGTCAACGGCGTCAAGATCACCTACGAGGAATGCGAAACCGCCTACGCCACCGACCGCGGCGTCGAGTGCTACGAACGCCTGAAGGGCAAGGGCACCGGCGCGTCGGGCTTCGACACGCAATCGACCGGCATCACCTTCGCCGTCAGCGACAAGGCCATGGTGGACAAGGTGCCGGTCGAGACGATGGGCTACGGCCTGTCGCAATCGGTCGACGGCAGCGTGTTCGAGTGGAACTTCCCGCTGCTGGGCACCTACTGGACCGCCGCCGACGTGATGATCCAGGACATCGCCAAGAAAGAAGGCGGCATGGACAAGCTCAAGGGCAAGAAGATCGCCCTGGTCTACCACGACTCGCCCTACGGCAAGGAACCGATCCCGCTGCTGCAGAAGCGCGCCGCCAAGGAAGGCTTCGAGCTGCTGCTGTATCCGGTGACCGCCCCCGGCGTGGAACAGAAGTCCACCTGGCTGCAGATCCGCCAGGCGCGCCCGGCCTATGTGCTGCTGTGGAGCGCGGGCATCATGACGCCCACCGCCATCCGCGAAGCGCAGGCCAGCGGCTACCCGCGCGACAAGATGTACGCGATCTGGTGGGCCGGCTCCGAAGGCGACGTCAAGGATCTGGGCGATGTCGCCAAGGGCTACAACGCCATCACCATCCACAACAGCGGCGCCGACCACGACAAGGTCTATGACGATCTGAAGAAGTACGTCTACGACAAGGGCCAGGGTTCGGACAAGACGGGCAAGACCACGCTCGGCACCATCGCCCACACCCGCGGCATGATGATCTCGATGCTGCAGGTCGAGGCGATCCGCACCGCGCAGGAAAAGTTCGGCAAGGGCAAGGCGCTCACGCCCGACCAGGTGCGCTGGGGCTTCGAGAACCTGAACCTGACGCAGGAACGCCTGAACCAGCTCGGCTTCGGCCAGATCATGCGCCCGGTCAAGACCTCGTGCAGCAACCACAAGGGCGACGACTGGGCCCGTATCGTGCAGTGGGACGGCGCCAAGTTCAAGGTCGTCTCGGACTGGTACCAGGCCGACAAGACCCTGCTGGACCCGATGGTGAAGGAAGCCGCGGCGAAGTACGCCAAGGAAAAGAACATCACGCCCCGCACTTGCGAGAACTGATGTGAACCGGCGGCCGGCGCCCCACGGCGTCGGCCGCCACCAAGCCGCAGGAACCGCCATGACCGCAGCAACGACTACCGCTACTACCGCCGACACCCCCAAGGTGCTGCTCGATGTGAACGGCATCGAGGTGATCTACAACCACGTCATCCTGGTGCTCAAGGGCGTGTCCCTGCAGGTGCCGGAAGGCCGGATCGTGGCCCTGCTGGGCGCCAACGGCGCCGGCAAGACCACCACGTTGCGCGCCATCTCGAACCTTCTCAAGGGCGAGCGCGGCGACGTCACCAAGGGCCACATCCAGTACCGCGACCAGCGCATCGAAAAGCTGTCGCCGGCCGAACTGGTCAAGCGCGGCGTGGTGCAGGTGATGGAGGGCCGCCATTGCTTCGCCCACCTCACCATCGAAGAGAACCTGCTGACGGGCGCCTACACGCGCGACCTCAGCCGCGGCGACACCAGCGCGGCGCTGGAGCGTGTCTATCAGTATTTTCCGCGCCTGAAGCAGCGCCGCGCCAGCCAGGCCGGCTACACCTCGGGCGGCGAACAACAGATGACCGCCATCGGGCGCGCGCTGATGGCCAACCCCAACATGATCCTGCTGGACGAGCCGTCCATGGGACTGGCGCCGCAGATCGTCGAGGAGATCTTCGAGATCGTGCGCGACCTGAACCAGCGCGAGCGCGTCAGCTTCCTGCTGGCCGAGCAGAACACCAACATCGCGCTGCGCTATGCCGACTACGGCTACATCCTGGAGAACGGCCGCGTGATGATGGACGGCGCCGCGCAGGACCTGGCCCAGAACGAGGACGTGAAAGAGTTCTACCTGGGCATTTCCAGCGGCGAGCGCAAGAGTTTCCGCGACAACAAGTTCTACCGCCGCCGCAAACGCTGGCTGGCCTGATCCCTGGAGCGGCGACGCCGGCGCGGTCCGGCTCGCCGCCGGCAACGACACCGCAGTACGGCACACGAGAGGGTGCGATCCCATGTCCGAGTTTTTCGATGTCCTGGAAACCCGAGCGCCCGAGCAACGCGAGCGCGACCTGATGGCGGCCCTGCCCGACGCCATCGCCCGCGCCATCGCCCGCGCGCCGGCTATTGCCGAGCAACTGCGCGGCATCGACCCCGCCACGGTCACCTCGCGCGCCGCGCTGGCGCGCCTGCCGGTGCTGCGCAAGCACGAGCTGCTGGAACGCCAGCAGCACAGCCGCGAACAGGCGGCGCAACCGGCCGGACCGCAAAAGGCCTTCGGCGGCTTCTCGGCCATCGGCTGGGGCGAAGCCATGCGCGTGTTCGCCTCGCCCGGCCCGATCTATGAACCCGAAAGCGCCCGCGCCGACTACTGGCGCTTTGCCCGCGCGCTGTACGCCGCCGGTTTCCGAGCCGGCGAGCTGGCCTACAACTGCTTTTCCTATCACTTCACGCCAGCCGGATCGATGATGGAGACCGCCGCGCACGCCGTCGGCTGCACCGTGTTCCCCGGCGGCACGGGCCAGACCGAACAGCAGGTGCGCGCCATCCAGGACCTGGCGCCCAGCGGCTACACCGGCACGCCCAGCTTCCTGAAGATCATCCTGGAAAAGGCCGACGAGCTCGGCGTGAAGCTGGATTCGCTGCGCCGCGCCCTAGTGTCCGGCGAGGCCTTCCCGCCGTCGCTGCGCGACTGGCTGGCCGCGCGCGGCATCGAGGGCTACCAGGCCTACGGCAGCGCCGACCTGGGCATGATCGCGTTCGAGACGCCGGCGCGCCAGGGCCTGGTGCTGGGCGAGGACATCATCGTCGAGATCGTGCGGCCCGGCACCGGCGAACCCGTGCCTGATGGCGAAGTGGGCGAAGTCGTGGTCACCACGCTGAACCCCGACTACCCGCTGGTGCGCTTCGGCACCGGCGACCTGTCGGCGGTGATGCCCGGCATCTCGCCCTGCGGCCGCACCAACACCCGCATCAAGGGCTGGATGGGCCGCGCCGACCAGACCACCAAGGTGCGCGGCATGTTCGTGCATCCGTCGCAGGTGGCCGACGTGGTGCGCCGCCATCCGGAAATCCTGCGGGCACGCCTGGTGATCAGCGGCACCACCGGTTCGGACAAAATGGTGCTGCGGGTGGAATCACGCGTGCGCGGCGAAGACCTCGGCGCCCGCATCGCCGAATCAGTGCGCGACGTGACCAAGCTGCGCAGCGACGTCGAATGGGCCGAGGCCGGCTCCCTGCCGAACGACGGCAAGGTCATCGACGACATCCGCACCTACGAATAGCAAGGATAAGAAGCAGAAAGGCGCGCGCCCGGGACCGGCACAGCCCGGGCGCGGCATCGCCGCCGGCAACGGCAGGCTCAATTGCCCAACGGACGGGCCAGCCATTCGCGGCCCTTGAGCATGCCGTTCCAGTAGATCCACGGCAGCATCGTCGCCTTCAGGAACCAGGCGCTCTTGCGCGGCACGGTCGGGTCCAGCGGGAAGGTGGGCAGCAGCTTGCCGCCATAGCCGAACTCGGCCAGCACGATACGGCCGCGCTCGACCGTCAGCGGGCACGAGCCATAGCCATCGTACGTGACCGGCAGCGCATGCCCTTCGCGCACCGCCAGCAGGTTCTCGGCCACCGTGACGATCTGCTTGCGCGCCGCCGCCGCGGTCTTGGCGTTGGTGGTGCTGATGCCATCGCCCAGCCCGAAGATGTTGTCGTAGCGCACATGGCGCAGCGTGGCCGGATCGACCTCGCACCAGCCGGCCGCATCGGCCAGCGCGCTCTGGCGCAGAAATTCGTGCGGCACCTGCGGCGGCACCGCGTGCAGCATGTCGAATGACTTCTCGACACGGGTCAACGCCCCCTCGGCGTCCTTGACATCGAACCAGGCCTTGCGCGCCGGGCCGTCCACCGCCACCAGCGCCGAATTGAACGCCAGCGAAATGCCGTAGCTTTCCACATAGCGCATCAGCGGCGGCACGAAGGTCGGCACGCCGAACAGCACCGCGCCGGCCAGGTCGAATTCGACATCGATGCGATCCAGCACGCCGCTGCGGCGCCAGTGGTCGCACGCCAGGTACATGGCTTTCTGCGGCGCGCCGGCGCACTTGATCGGCATGGCCGGCTGCGTGAACAGCGCCTTGCCGCCCTTCAGGCCGCGCACCAGCTCCCAGGTGTAGGGCGCCAGGTCGAAGCGGTAGTTGGAACTGACGCCATTGCGGCCCAGCGTTTCCGACAGGCCCTCGACCTTGTCCCAGGCCAGGCGCAGGCCGGGGCACACGATCAATTGCTGGTAGCTGACCGCGCTGCCATCGGCCAGCCGGACCTGGTTGGCCTCGGGTTCGAAACCGGCCGCCGCGGCCTGCAGCCAGGTGGCGCGGCCCGGCATCACCGCCCTTGTCGGCCGCACGGTCTTGGTCACATCGAACGCGCCGCCGCCGACCAGCGTCCAGGCCGGCTGGTAGTAGTGCTTGTCGCTGGGTTCGATGACCGCGATGCGCAGGTCCGGACGGCGGCGCAGCAGGCTGGCGGTCACGCCGATGCCCGCCGAACCGCCTCCGACCACCACCACGTCGAAATCGCGCCGCGCCTGTGCTGCCGTCTGCATGCTTGTCTCCCTGCTATCGACCGGTCCGGGACGGCCGGTTCGTCATATATTGAATTGCCGAGTACAGCGCCATGCCGGCCACCATGGCCGCCACGAAGATCAGTGCCTCCCGCACGCCGGCCGCCGCCGCCACCAGCGCCGGGCCGGGGCAGAAACCCGCCAGCCCCAGCCCGCGCCGAACGCCAGGCTGCCCAACGCCAGCCGCGGATCGATACGCGTGGCCGTGGGCCAATGCAGCGGCTCGCCGGACAGGCTGGCACGACGACGGCGCAACCAGGCAAAGCCCGCTGCCGTCACGGCCAGCGCACCGCCCATCACCAACGCCAGCGAAGGATCCCAGCTTCCCGCCAGGTCCAGGAAGCCCAACACCTTGGCGGGGTTGGCCATGCCGGAAACGAGCAGTCCCAGCCCGAACACCAATCCCGAGAGAAACGCGAACAAGGCCACCATGTCAGCCTCCCATCAGGTGCCGCGCGACATACACGGTGGCAAACCCCGCCGCCATGAAGAGCGCCGTCGCCGCCAGGGAACGGCGCGAGCCGCGCGCCAGCCCGCAGACGCCGTGGCCGCTGGTGCACCCCGACGCGTAACGCGTGCCGATGCCGACCAGCAGGCCGGCCGCGATCAGCCTTGCATTGCCCGCTTCCACCACGATCGGCGGCAGCGCGCTGCCCCACCGATACAGCCAGGGCGACAGGCACAACCCCAGTAGGAACGCCAGGCGCCAGCCGGCATTTCGATCAGGCGGCAACAGCCCGCCGAGGATGCCGCTGATGCCGGCGATGCGGCCCGCGCCCAGCATCATGAGAACGGCGGCCACGCCAATGACCGCGCCGCCGCCGAGCGCGCTTGCGGGCGTGAAGGCGGACAGGTCGATCATGACGCGAGCGCCGCCATGGCACGGCCGCAATACAGGCTGGACAGCGTCTTCATGACCTGGTTGACCTCGAAACTGGCCAGTTGGTAGTACACGTACTTGCCCTGGCGCCGGGTGCTCACCAGGCCCTCATCGCGCAGCACGCCCAGTTGCTGCGACAGCGTCGGCTGGCGGATGCCGGTCAGGGATTCCAGTTCGCCGACGTTGCGCTCGCCCTGCACCAGTTGGCACAGCAGCAGCAGCCGGTCTTCGTTGGCCAGCGCCTTGAGCAGCGCGCAGGCCTGGGAGGCGGATTCGCGCAGCGCGGCGACCTCGCAATCGTTCAGGGCAGTCAGCATTTGATGGGGGTCAATCGGCGTAAAAGAGTTTGATCATTATATTGACCGATAAACTATCCAACAATATTATTGAAAAATATATATTGTTATGCGCACACCCTCCTCTGCTCCAGGCGCCTCCCCATGAACCCGCATATCCAGGCCTTCTTCGACCCGGCCACCGCCACCGTTACCTATGTGGTGCACGAGCCCGCGCCGGGCGGCGCCTGTGCCATCATCGATTCGGTGCTCGATTACGACCCCAAGTCCGGCCGCACCAGCACCGCCAGCGCCGACCGGGTAGCCGCCTACGTCCGCGAACGCGGCCTGCGCACCGACTGGCTGCTCGAGACCCACGCGCACGCCGATCACCTGTCGGCCGCGCCCTACCTGCAGCGCCAGTTGGGCGGCGTCATCGCCATCGGCCAGAGCATCCGCACCGTGCAGGGCGTGTTCAAGAAGATCTTCAACCTCGAGCCGCAGTTCCAGCTCGACGGCTCGCAGTTCGGCCGCCTGTTCGCCGATGGCGAAACCTTCCAGATCGGCGCCCTCACGGCGAGCGCCATGCACGTACCCGGCCATACGCCGGCCGACATGGCCTACCGCATCGGCGACGCCGTCTTCGTCGGCGACACCCTGTTCATGCCGGACGTCGGCACCGCGCGCTGCGACTTTCCCGGCGGCGACGCCCGCCAGTTGTACCGCTCCATCCGGCACCTGCTGAGCCTGCCGGACGACACCCGCCTCTACATGTGCCACGACTATCCGCCCGCCGGCCGCGAGGCCGCGTGGCAGACCACCGTGGCCGAACAGCGCCGCGCCAACATCCACGTGCGCGACGGCGTCACCGAAGACGAATTCGTCGCCATGCGCACGCGGCGCGACGCCACCCTGTCCATGCCCACGCTGATCCTGCCGGCCATCCAGGTCAATATCCGCGCCGGCCATTTCCCGCCGCCGGAAGACAACGGCGTGCGCTACCTGAAGATCCCCGTCGACGCCCTCTAGCCAGCGCCCGCAAGGTTCCCGCGGCGGCGCACTTGCGCGCCGCCGGGATATCCCGCAAGATCGGCCGGTCACAAGATCGCCGATCCCACGGAACCCCCATGTTCGCCGAAGCCGAAGCCGACCCCGTTCTGTCCAAGGAAGCCTTCAAGCCGCTGGAAGCCCGGCTGCGCGTCGCGCTGCTGAACGCGCAGTACCAGCGCCTGCAGAAGGCCGAGAAATCCCTGCTGGTGGTGGTCGCCGGCATCGACGGCGCCGGCAAGGGCGCCACGATCAACCTGCTCAACGAATGGATGGACCCGCGGCACATCAGGACGCTGGCCTATGGTCCTCCGGAAGGCGACGAGCTCGAGCGTCCGCCCATGTGGCGCTACTGGAAAGATCTGCCCCCCAAGGGCAGCACGGGCATCGTCTTTGGCTCCTGGTACACGCCGCTGATCCGCGAAGCCGCGCGCAAACACCCCAATCAGGACAGCATCGAGGCGCAGTCGGTCGCCATCCGCCGCTTCGAGGCAATGCTGGCCGCCGAGGGGGTGCAGATCCTCAAGCTCTGGTTCCACCTGTCATCGGAGGCCCAGCAGGCGCGGGCCAAGCGCCTGCTGGCCAGCCCCGAGACCTCCTGGCAGGTCAGCCCGATCGACCTCAAGGTGCACAAGAAATATGACCGCATCCGCAACAGCGGCCAGGTCGTCATCAACCACACCGACAGCGGCCATGCGCCGTGGGTGGTGATCCCCAGCGCCGACGAGAACATGCGCGCCGCGCGCACCGCCGAGGCCGTGCTGGCCGCCATGCGCCAGAACCGCGTGCCGCGCATCCCGGCGTCGTTCGTGGCCCACACCGGTCCGGCCCGCATCCTCGACCGGCTCGGCCAACTGGACTACGACGCCAAGCTCGACCGTGACGACTACGAATCCGAACTGGGACTGCTGCAGGGCCGGCTGGCGCGCGCGGCCCGCTCCAGGAAATTCCAGGAACGTTCGCTGGTGTTGGTGTTCGAAGGCCAGGACGCCGCCGGCAAGGGCGGCGCCATCCGCCGCATCACCCACGCGCTCGATGCGCGCCAGTTCGACATCACCCCGGTGGCCGCGCCCAACAGCTACGAGTTGTCCCGCCCTTACCTGTGGCGCTTCTGGCGCCACGTGCCGCGCCAGGGGCGCATCGCCATCTTCGACCGCTCCTGGTACGGCCGGGTGCTGGTCGAGCGAGTCGAGAAAATCACCCCGCCCGCCCACTGGCGCCGCGCCTACGCCGAGATCAACGACTTCGAGGCGCAACTGGCCGGCAGCGGCGCGCTGGTGCTGAAATTCTGGCTGGCGATCACCGCCGACGTCCAGCTCGAACGCTTCAAGGACCGCGAGAAATCGCCCTTCAAGAACTTCAAGATCACGCCCGACGACTGGCGCAACCGCGACAAATGGAAGGAATACGCCGCGGCCACCAACGAAATGCTGGCGCGCACCGATGTCAAGCATGCGCCGTGGCACCTGGTGTCGGCCAATGACAAGCGCTACGCTCGCCTTCAAGTGCTGCGACATATCGTCGAAGCCCTGGAAAACCAACTCTGACCCGCAGGAGACCTTGCCCATGAGCTCGGCTGAAATCCGTCCCGTCGTCGCCGCCGATTTTGATGTCTGGCTGCCCCTCTGGAAGGGGTATCAGGACTTCTACCGCGTCGACATCGCCGACGCCGTCACGCGCAACACCTGGGCCCGTTTCCTCGATCCGGCCGAGCCGGTGAATGCCGCGCTGGCCTACGACGGCGGCCGCGCGGTCGGAATGGTCCATTGGATCTTCCACCGCTCGACCTGGACGGCGGGCGACTACTGCTATCTGCAGGACCTTTACGTCGATCCGGAAACCCGCGGCACCGGCGCCGGCCGCAAGCTGATCGAACACGTCTATGCGCAAGCGGCCGCCGCCAACTGCGCCCGTGTCTACTGGCTGACCCACGAAACCAACGCCACCGCGATGCAGCTATACGACCGCATCGCCGACCGTTCCGGCTTCATCCAATACCGCAAGGTGCTGCCTTGAGCGCGCGCGACCCCGACTGTCCGCTGTGCCAGACCGACGGCGGCACCTTGCTGTGGCGCGGCCCGCACCTGCGCCTGATCGAGGTGGACGACCCCGACTACCCCGGCTTCACCCGCGTCATCTGGAACGCCCACCTGGCCGAGATGACCAGCCTGTCGACCCACGGCCGCGACCTGCTGATGCGCGCGGTGTACGTGGTCGAGGAAGCGCAGCAATCGATCCTGGCGCCCGACAAGATCAACCTGGCCTCGCTCGGCAACATGGTGCCGCACCTGCACTGGCACGTGATTCCGCGCTGGCGCGGCGACCGCCATTTCCCCGACCCGATCTGGGCGTCGCCGCGCATCGCCGCCGGCGCCGAGCCGGCCGAATGGTCCGAACGCCAGGCGCGCGTGCGGGCGCTGCTGCCGCGCTATCGCAACCGGCTGGTCGAGGCCATGAACGCGTTGCTGTGGCATTGAAGCCGTTGCCCGCCGTCACCTTGACCCGTCGGCGCGCCAACCGCGGAGGGTCAGCCACCGCAAATAGGTTTCTTCGACCTTGGCCGCGGCGAAAGCCGGACTGAAGCGGCCGCTGGAGACGTAGGCCCGGCCCATCCGGCCCATCTCGAGCCGGCGGGTCGCATCGCTCAACAGTTCGTCGAGCGCCCGCGTCAACGCCGGCAGATCACCGGGCGGGACCAGCAAACCCGACACACCGGGCAACATCGTCTCGGGCACGCCGTCGACATCGCCACCGATCACCGGCACACCCAACGCCGCGGCCTCGATGAATACGGTACCCAGCGCCTCTCGCTGGGTCGGCAATGCAAAGATGTCGAACGCCGACATGACGTCGGCGATATCTTCGCGACGACCCAGGAAATGGATACGTGCGGCCAGACCCAGGGCCACGGCCCGGTCACGCAATAGGGACAACAGCGGTTCGCCATCTCCCGCCAGCACCAGATGCGCCCGCGGATGCCGGGTACTCACGCGTTCGAATGCATCCAGCAGGTCATAGTGGCCCTTATCGGCGCGCATGGCCGCGACGCAGCCAATGATAGGCGTATCGACCGACAGGCCCAGTTCGCGCCGCACCCGGGTCGCGTCCTGCACGACCGGCAGCTCAACCGGGGAATGGACCATGGCGACCTTGCTCGACGGCGCACCGCCATCGAGCAACTGTCGATGCACGAATTCACTGACGGCGATCACGCCGTGCGCGAGCCAGGTATAGGCATAAAGGGAATGGATCGGCTTGGCCAGGTGACGGGTGCGCACAATCAGCGGGATCGCCGCCAAGCGAGCGGCAATGGCGCCCAGCACCGTGTCGCGGCGGCTGTGGGTATGGACCACATCGAACGGCGTGCGGCGCAACAGACGGCGAATCCTGGCGACGGCGCCCCAGAAATTGACTATTCCGTCCATTGGCATCAGGTGCACGCGAAAGCCGGCCTGTTGCAGGCGTAGCGCCAGGTCGGACTGCGGCTGGCAAACTGCTTCGAGGTGATGGCCGCGTTCGCGCATGGCCAGCATTTCCTTGTAGATGCAGAATTCCTGGCCGCCAAAGGACGTGGCCGCCTCGGTGTGGAGAATGCGAAGCCGCGGCGGCGCGCCCCGGCACACGGCGGCTGGCCCGGCGCCGCTTTCGCTCCAGCTATGTCCCTGCCAGATCAAGTAGGCTTCCAGGTAAGCACGGTCGTCGGGTGCAAGCGACACAACGCTGTCGTGAGGCGCTTCAGCGGCGACCAGTTTGCCGTCTTGCCAGACGCGGATGGCCCCTGTGGCGGACAGATCGAATCGCCCTCCGCGCATGGCCCAATCCAGCACCTGCTCACTGGCCTGCAGACAAGCGATCCGATAGCTGTCGTCCGGCGCTACCATGGGCCGAGGCCGGACCTCCACCATCCGGCCCGGGCTGTCGGCTGTTGGGTGGTACATCAGGACATAGAGCGGCGACAAATGCGTGATCTCCAGGAAGCCGCAATGGCGGCGTTGGCAACGTTGATCTATCCAAGCGGACAACGCTAAATCCTATAGAAATCAAAGCTCTTTCCATCTAGGACCAGTCTGAATTCAGGTAATATTCATGGTTTTGTGCTGCGTCGCAACAATGGAGGAATGAATATTGACCCTGCAGGCCTCGCCCCCGTCCCGGCCCGTCTCTTTCCTGCAGGCGTTCCTGCGTTCCGAAGCCCTCGGCGGCTACGTGCTGATGCTGGCGGCGGTGGTCGCCCTGATCGTCGCCAACAGCCCCCTGGCGCCCGGCTACTTCGAGATCCTCGGCGCCAAGCTCGGCTTCCAGGCCGGCCCCGTGCTACTCAAGGAATCGGTGCTGCACTGGATCAACGATGGCCTGATGGCGGTGTTCTTCCTGCTGGTCGGCCTGGAGATCAAGCGCGAGGTGCTGGACGGCCAGTTGCGCGGCGCGGCTCGCATCGTGCTGCCTGGCATCGCCGCCCTGGGCGGCATGGCCATGCCGGCGCTGATCTACGTGCTGCTGAACCTGGGCAGCCCCGACACCCTGCGCGGCTGGGCCATCCCCGCCGCCACCGACATCGCTTTCGCACTGGGCATCCTGGCCCTGCTGGGCAGCCGCGTGCCGACCTCGCTGAAGGTCTTCCTGACGGCGCTGGCGATCCTGGACGACCTGGGCGCCATCGTCATCATCGCGCTGTTCTATACCTCCGAGCTGAACCTGTTCGCGCTGGGCATGGCAGGGGCCCTGCTGGCGTGCCTGTTCTGCCTGAACCGGGCCGGCGTGCTGCGCCTGGCGCCCTATCTGCTGATCGGCGCGGTGCTCTGGTACTTCGTGCTGAAGTCCGGCGTCCATGCCACGCTCGCGGGCGTGGCGCTGGCGCTGACCATTCCGCTGCGTCCGCGGAACCAGGGCCGCGCGGGCGAGCATTCGCCGCTGCATGCGCTGGAACACGCGCTGCACAAACCCGTGGCCTTGCTGATCGTTCCCCTGTTCGGCTTCGCCAACGCCGGCGTGTCGTTCGCCGGCATGGGGCTGTCGAGCCTGGTGCAGCCTGTGCCGCTGGGCGTGGCGCTGGGCCTGTTCCTGGGCAAGCAACTGGGCGTGTTCGGCTTTGCGTGGCTCGCCATCCGCACCGGCGTGGCCAGCCTGCCGCGCCACGCCAGCTTCACGCAACTGTACGGCGTGGCCCTGCTGTGCGGCATCGGCTTCACCATGAGCCTGTTCATCGGCGCGCTGGCCTTCAGCGATCCAGCGGCGGTCGATGCCACCAAGATCGGCGTCCTGACCGGCTCGCTGGCCTCGGCGGTGGCGGGCTTCCTGCTCTTGCGCACTGGCGGCTCGTCGGTGCCAGCCGCCGCCAAGGCCTGACGCCAGGCCCCCCCGCAAGCGCCTGGCCCGGGCCGCCGCCGACGACGCTGCCTGACGCGGCCCGGCCCGGCTAGCGGCCGGCGTCCTTCGGATTGGACAGCGGGAACGACGCGTCGCTCAGGCAGGACTTGAGCCAGCCATACTCATCGTCGTCGTGCACTTCGCCGTCCACCTTGGGCAGCGGCTTGGAGGAGTAGTCCACCTTGTGCACCTCGGGGCCGGTGTTCCAGTGCGCGTCATCGGCAATGCTGCCCGGGCAGTTGGCGTCGTTGCCATTGAACGAGCAGGACGCCACCGGCACCGGTTTGTTGTCGACCACCTTGGCCACGTAGCGTTGCACGTAGACCGAGCCCGTGGCCCAGTATTCCTCCACGCTGCAGATGCGGTCGTTGTTCTGGTAATGCCGGGTCGCGAAACAGGCGTAGTACTTGTAGTCCGGCGGCAGGATGTCGCAGGACACGTCGAAACCGGCATAGGGGCCGCCCGTGAACTGCTTGTTGAACTCCCGCTGGCGCAGCGCCGTGGCGATCATGGTGGGCAGCTTGTCGCCCTTCCTGATCTCCTTGAGCGCGGCGACGCGGTTGAGGATCATGTCCGCCGCGAGGCCGCCCGGCGTCTGGTCGTCCTGCAGCGCATCGGAATCATCGGTCAGCCCGTTCAGCGCCTGGTCGCGGGCCTCGATCCAGCGCCGCTGGCTATCCACCAGCATCTTGCGGATCTCCTCGTCCGGCGCCTGCTTCAGCACCGCCGCATAGGCGCGGTTCAGCTCGCCATCGGCAGCCACCGCCTTGCGATCCGAACAGATCAGCTTCTCGGAGGGAGTGCTGGCCTTCTGGCAGTTGATCGCCAGGGCCGGCGCCGCCGCCACGCCCAATCCCGCCAGGCACAGCAACTGCGCCGCGCGATTCCTGAAACTCATTGCAGTTCTCCCTGGCATCGGGCCGCTGCGTCAGCGGCTGATGACCTCGCTGTCTTCCATGACGATGCGGTAACGGTTGCGCAGGTCAAGGACGTAAGTGAAATTCGACGTGCCGGTCGCGGTCTTGCCGCGCTCCGGGCTCGATACCTTGTAATCGTAGAGGCCCTTGACCATGCACATCTGGTCCTGGCACTTGGCCCGCAGCGAACTCTGGTCGACCACGAAACGCCGCACCGGCCAGCGCGCGAAGTACGCCTCCTTGTCCGCCAGAATCTCGGATTTCGGCCGCTGCTTCTTGAAGTAGTCGACCGAATCGGCGTAGAACTCGCGCGTGAACTTCAGCGCTTCCTCGTTGGTGCCGCTGCCCGCCTGGATCATCAGGGCCGCGGCGTTGATCGCCTTCTGCTCATCCGTGATCGCGGCCGGCGCGGTTTCCTTGGGCATGTACGGATTTGCCACGGGGCCGGCCGGCGCCGGCGCGGCATCCGGCGAAGCCGGCTTGCGCGGCGGCAACTTGGCATCCCCGGGCGACTGCGCCTGCGGCGCGGGCGCCGCGGCAGGCGCAGTCGCCGGGGCCGCGCGCTGGCCCGTGCCCGGCTGCACGTCATTGCTGGCCGTCCTGACGTTGCCGGTGCGGTTGATGCCGTACTTGATGATCTCCTGCGGCGAGAAGAAATACATCTCCTTGGACGGCGTGCTGAACATGATCCCCAGCACGTCGGCCGACACGCCGTACTTCGGCAGGGTCGCGACGATGTCCGACACGCCGAACTGCGCCTGTTCGCCCGTCATCTCGGGCGCGGAAATCTGGTGCACGCCCAGGCGGCCTTCGGCCAGGCGCTGGCGGCCGGCGAAGAACACAAACGAACACGCCGACGCGCAATAGCTGTCCTTCGGGATATAGGTGTTCAGCCCGCGCTCGTAAACCTCTTCGGCCACCACCAGGCCGATATGCACCAGGCCGCCGCCATTGTTCTGCAGGATCAGGGTGGAGATGGTCGGATGCTCGCGCAGCGCTTTCTTCAGATTGAGCATGTCGTTGGCGCCCACCGCGCCCACGTAGACCAGCAGATTGGGCTGGCTGGGCAGGAAGAAGAACGGGCCGTAGCGCTCGGGTTCCTCCTGCTGCGCCGCCGGCGCCTGCGTCTGCGCCACCGCGGCGGACACTCCGGCCATGGACAGCGCCAGGCCCGCGGCCAACATCGTCAGTTTTCTTTTCAGCATCATCAGTCCTTGTTCTCGGAACGCATGCCATGGACGGCATCGACCCCGCCCTGCGCAACCGCGTCGCCCCGGGCGCGGCGGCCCGCCAGTCGAATGCCGGATTTTATCCATCCCCAGCCATTTCATCCCGCATTCGTCCGCCAGCCGCCCCGCGCCGCGCTAACGCCGCTGGCAGGCGTGCGTGCCGTCCGCGATCGCTCGCGCCAGGCGCTGGATGGTCTCGGGCCGCGCCAGGCGCGCCTCTTCGTCGGGATTCACGATCACGCCAGCCTCCACCAGCACCGCTGGCATCGCCGCCGTCTTGAGCACCGCCAGCCCATCGTAGCGATGCACGCCCAGGCGACGATCGAGCAAAGGCCGGTTCTCGCCCGCGATGGGCTCGGCGTGGTACAGCGACGGCTTTTCGCCCGCTGCCACCAGCGCCTCGCCGATGGCCTTGGCGCATCGCAGGCTGTCCTCGTAGCGGGGATTGAGCTGCGAGACAAAGATGGCGAAGCCCGCGAATTCCCGCTGACGGCCGGCATCGATGTACTTCTGCTGCATCGAATCGTGGTGGATAGAGATGAAGAAGTCCGCGTCCGGCGCGGTCAACGCGCGCCGGCCCAGCGCAATCTCGGCGCCATCGGCCGACACGCGCGTCACGCGGTCGCCCAGCGCCAGCAGATCCGTGGCCACCGCGCCGCTCAGGTCCAGGTTGTACTGGTACTCCACCCGGCCGCTGGCGCCCGTGGCGCCCGGCTGCTTGGGCGTGTGGCCGGTGTCCACCACCACGTAGGCCGCCTGCGCCGACAGCGCCGCCACCCCCAGCAAGGCCGCCGCAACGCCGCGCGCCCATCCTGCCGCCCCTTGCTTGCCCGCTCGACCGTTCATGACTGTTGCCACGCTTGAATTCGCTTTGTAAGAAACCAGGCCCCCACCCACCGAGACAGGACCGAATGCGGCGGATTCTCGCGCAGCCCGGCGCCACCGGCAATGGCGGAATGCGCCGCGTGGCGCGCGTTGGTAACAAACTCCGCCTGGCATGGCCGTCGGCATGGCGCCGAAGACATGCACCTTGCGCCCTCACCGCGACAGCGCGCCCGCGCCGGGCGGACACGCGGCGGAAGCAAATGACATAGAAAGTTACCCGCGTTGTCGCGTTCAGGCTGCGCTCATCCTGGAGCGCTACCATCAACCCATGCCCCTCGCATCCGCGGGCGCACCCCGGCCCGCGGCATTCTTACCCGGAGGTTCCCAGCATGAGCAATCTGAACGGAAAAGTGGCCGTCGTCACCGGCGCGGCCAGCGGCATCGGCAAGGAAATCGCGCTGACCCTGTCGCGCGCGGGCGCCGCGGTCGCCATCGCCGACCTGAACCAGGCCGGCGCCGACGCCGTCGCCCGCGAAATCGAGCAGGCCGGCGGCAAGGCCATGGGCGTGGCCATGGACGTCACCAACGAAGACGCCGTCAACCAGGGCATCGACCGCGTCGCCACCGCCTACGGCAGCATCGACATCCTGATCTCGAACGCCGGCATCCAGATCGTCAACCCCATCGAGAACTTCGCCTTCGCCGACTGGAAGAAGATGCAGGCCATCCACGTCGATGGCGCCTTCCTCACCACCAAGGCCGCGCTCAAGCACATGTACAAGGACGATCGCGGCGGCGTCGTGATCTACATGGGCTCGGTGCACTCGCACGAAGCCTCGCCGCTCAAGTCCGCCTACGTCGCCGCCAAGCACGCGCTGCTGGGCCTGGCGCGCGTGCTGGCCAAGGAAGGCGCCAAGCACAACGTGCGTTCGCACGTCATCTGCCCCGGTTTCGTGCGCACGCCCCTGGTCGAGAAGCAGATTCCCGAACAGGCCAAGGAACTGGGCATCAGCGAAGAAGACGTGGTCAAGAAGGTGATGCTGGGCGATACCGTCGACGGCATATTCACCACCGTCGAGGACGTGGCGCAGACGGCGCTGTTCCTGTCGACCTTCCCCAGCGCGGCGTTCACGGGGCAGTCGTTCGTCGTCAGCCATGGGTGGTACATGCAGTAAGTCTTGATATCCTTGGGTCGCGGTCACGGCGCGCTTGCTTCCTTTAGGCGCCGTCCGATTTCGACTCGAGGATTGCCATGTCTTTCAGCACCGACGCCTGGGCGCGCAACGCCGCGCTGTACGAAAAAACGCGCACCATGCCGTTCAACCAGGAGCTGGCCAGCGGCCAGCTCAGCGAACAGGCGTTCCGCCACTACATGATCCAGGATGCGCACTACCTGCTGGCCTTCGGCCGCGCCCTGGCGGTCGCCGCCGCCAAGGCCGATCATGCCGACGGCGTGGTGCAGTTCGCCGATGCGGCCAAGAACGCCGTGGTGGTCGAGCGTAGTCTGCATGAGGGGTTCATGAAGCAGTTCGGCATCGACGCCGAGACGTTCGCCGGCACGCCGCTGTCGCCCGCCAGCCATCACTACACCAGCTTCCTCATCGCCACGGCGTGGAGCGCGCCGTATCCGGTGGCGCTGGCGGCGTTGCTGCCGTGCTTCTGGATCTACGCGGAAATCGGCCGCGACATCCACGCCCGCGCGACGCGTCCCAACCCCTATAGCGCGTGGATCGATACCTACGCCGGGGAAGAATTCCACACCCTGGTGCGCGAAGTGATCGCCTCCGTGGACCAGGCGGCGGACAAGGCGTCGGCACAGACGCGCGAGGACATGCACCGGGCTTATACGCATGCGGCGCAGTTGGAATGGATGTTCTGGGACTCGGCGTATCGGTTGGGGGAATGGCCGGTTTGAGACGACGCGTACCAGATAGGCTCTACGACCGCAGTCAGACCTTCGGCATCACGGCCGCAGGGGGTTCCGGGCAGGGCGAAGCCGGCATCAACGGCACCTGCCGTTCCGCTGCGCTGACGCCGGGCACCGTGATGTCCTGCACCACTACCGCGCGCCGCTCCACATAGACCTCGTAGTCCTTGCCAGCGGCTGGCGTGAAATACCCGGCATTCTTCGTCTCGGGCCCGCTCGTGGTGATCACGGACCCATAAGGCCCGGCGTTTCTGTAAGTCCCGCCGACCTGACCGTAAATGGTTACCGGAATACCCGCCTTGATGATGAATTCGTCGAACACCAGGCCCGAGATGTTCGGCGAAGGCGGCATTCCAACGCTGCCGCTACCGCGCATGTGCGAACGCTGGATCGTTTCCAGGCCGTCGCCATGGCCGAACAGGCCCGATGCGGGCAGGAAGCACGTCCTGTCAAAATCCAGGCGGATGCGATCCGCCGTATACACATACACGCGAACCCGCGCACTGCTGCCAGCGTCGTAATGGCTGAGGATATTGGGATTGGTGGCGGAGCAACCCGCCAAGGCACCGCCCAGCAACAAAGCGGGCGCCACGCAACGCAACACGGCAATCATCTACCACTCACTCAAAAGAAAAGAAATTAGCCAGGGCAAACGCGGTACTCACTTGCCATAGGCATCGCGAGGCTCAGCCAGGCGGAACAAGCCCGTCTTGCCGCATTGATAAGGATAGGCCTCGGTGCAGCGCTTGCGCATCGTGCGCGCCAGCATTTGCGCCATATCCGCCGCGATCCGCAGGCCGTCTGCGGCCGGCCCCCGATTGGAGTAGTCGCGCAAGGAAATCGGATAGGTGTCTTCGGCGTAGCCGCGGTATTCACCCGATACGGCGTCATACAGGCGCACCTTGATGCTTACCGATGGGCCGTATTGCTGATAGCCGCCAAAGCCATTGGGTTCGCCCAATGCCACCACATACTTTGCCCCGATGGCCGCTGCGTCTTCCTTCAAGGTCAACGGCCGCGCGGAATCCGGATTCACCTTGCGCAGCTTGAATGTCGCCTTGATGCCTGCCGCATCCATCGCGCCGGGCAGTTCGTTGTTCAGGGCTTTGCAGACCGTCTCGGCTGCATACAGCGCTGGCAGCGCAGTACGTGCGCCGATCCAGCCCGTGTCGTCGATTTTCTTCTGGTAATTGCAGTCGGACGTATAGACCAGGACTGGACTGATCACTTCATCCGGCTCGGGGTTCGTCGCCAAGGGCTTGGCCGGGGAACCCATGATGAAGGCGCAGCCCGACGTGAGCAGCAACACAGCGGCAGTAGCTGCCAATTTAAGTGAACGCATGATATTCGTGGTATTCAATGAAGCAAACTGCGGACGGGCGGTAGCCGTCTACTCGGCCGTAGCCGGCTCAGCGAATTGGAAGATCTCGGTGTAGACCGTGGAGCCACCCAGATCCACCACCGCGAACTCAGCCGCGTGATAGAAAACCTCGACCTGCTTGCCCGCTTGAAGCCGAGCCAGGCTTTGGCGGCGCAACACTACGCCCTATCACCTAGTTTCCTTGCTCAGGATATTTCTTCAATAACTCTACGAATGGCGGTTCCTGGAGAGTCCGGCGGTGTTCCTCGCGGACATCCGGTTTGGAGTTGCTGACTAAGGAACGCACCTTGTCGATGTCGGCCTGCGCCAGCTCCGGCTGCTCCATCCGGTCGTAGGCCAGACCGCGATAGGCGTATGCCCAGACATAATCCGGTTGGTACACCATACCTTCGGAAAAGGCTTCTGCGGCACTAGACCACTGCTGTACATCGATCAGTGCCCGGCCGAGATGGTAGTAACTCGGCATGCCATGGCCGGTGCCCTTGCCCCTAAGCCCCATGTTGTCTTGAAACATCTTTCGGAGAAGTTCAACCGCCCGTTCCGGCTGCCCGTTATCTCGATAGTTACCCGCAAGATTGATGATGTCCCAGCCTGTGCGGGCAGGCTTCAAGCGAAGCGATTCCTCGCGATCGGCGATTGCATGCGCATAATCCCCCTTTTGCGCATAGATAAGAGCACGCATTCGTAGCGTGAGCACCTGCACCTCTGTCTGCGCGCCGAGCGGGCTTGAAAGGCAAGCAGACAGCAGCTGAATGGCCTGGTCCGGATCTTGCGCTCTGCCATTCACAGTGGACTTTATGCTGCTGACCTGCTCACACGGGCTGGCGTGACTCGTCGTCGCACGATCAGCAAAACCCGCCCTCGGCGTGACAGCACAACCTGAGAGCAGGATCAAGGGGGCAACGAGCGTTGCTGAGATAAATGACTTCATTGTGGATACTCGTCGTTGGTCAGATCGGGACGTAGGATTTGCAGCAGCGGCGGTGTTATTGATCCCTGGAGCGTGCAATAGATGTAGATCTGGCCGGCCGCGTCAACTTCGAGCATGAGTGCGCGCTCCACGCTTCCCTTCGGAGTCAGCGCGCCGGTGCCGCTCGGTTGCCAGGAGTCCACTGGATCGCCGACTTTGCGAATCTCGCTACGAGCCCAGGCATTGCCCTCGTCGACAAGTTTTCGCGAGGTGGGCAGGAGAGCATTGATCTTCTGGGCCACAGCGTTGATGCTGCCCTCCGCCTTGAACCCCCAATATAGGAAGGCGCCAAATTCGACATCGTAGGAAACTTCATCATGCCAAGCGAGCAGGCGCACCCCGTCAACATCCAGCGGCCTCGCAAAAACCTGATCCTGCCCCTTCTCGGCAAGCTGGTTTTCAACCACGATAGCCGCCGCTTTGCCTCGTTTTTTTACCTCTACCGCTGTTCCAAGCAGATTCGGATTTTCCTTGAGCGCATTGAACAGCGATGCATCGCATCTCGCGAACAGGCGGAGCGCCTCGCTTGCCGACGCGGGCGAACTGCCCGTCGCCGACGCCGAGGATGCTGCAAGCAAGAAAAGCGAGGCAAGCAGCGTAGGGGCAAATCTGGACATTGAATCTTCCGTTAGGGCGTTGAATGAATGGAACATGCCTGATGTGTTGCGGCACTCGACGGTCGTATTGCTTCGAGTGGCTGATAAACCAACCTTCGCTATCGAACAGCGATCGAAAACGTCGTCTGATGTTTCTTTTTTTTCAGCATGGCCGATTCACTGGATAAGAACAGGAGCCCATGCACCAACAGCGAAGGGCGCTGGATATTAAATTCTCCAACATGAGAATTACGAAACTCTCGAGGGGAATTTACGCCGTTGGGATGAATTTTCCAATCAGACAAATCCGATATTTATTATTTTTACTGAACCAATCTAATTGACCAATACGGCGTACGTCCCAAATCGTCCTAAAACGAACATCTTGGCTAAACATGATTAGTCGCCGATGCTATCCGGGAGCATAGGTTGCCATGCACAATGCAAAGACTTAGGACGAAAACGTAGTCTGACATCCTATTTTCCTGAAACACCCATTTCCCTTTTTTAACCACAAAACTCTCGCATTCTTCTAAAAATTCACATCCCCGGAAGCCTTCACCACGCCTGCAAATTTTTCGAGATCAACCGCATCAAGATCGCAATACTCAGAATTCAGTTCAGAGCCGCAAGCAAAGCCGATGCTTTCACAATAGGCCGCATATACTGATCCCGCACCACTCTCCGGATGAAATACGCTTAGTGAAGGGCTGGATAATTCACCACCGCACCACGATATGAGTGCCCCATTGTCCACAAACCAACGCAACGAAGCCTCGATATTTTTTTTCCACAACTTTTCAGTTGGCCAAGAATTTATTTTTATCTCGACAGATAAATTACTCAAAGCGCCCCCCTCCCACTCCCTGAGCTTTATATCGGCAAACTCTTTCCATATATCATTTAGGAACGAATCCTTCTCCATAATGCTAGGCGAATACGCCGCCTTCCAGAATCCGAATAAAATCAATCCGGCCACTTCGTCTTGATACAACTCACCACTATCGTCATCTACAAAGGCCCAATAAATTCCAAGACTCTCACTAGTTCTCATAGCCCAAAGTTCCTCATTTGTTGCACGGACGGTTTTATCGCTGTCACAATATCTCCAACCCCAACCTTTCCGACGCCCTCTTTTGCGACAAAGATAATTACATCCACTCCATTAACCTTTCCATAGAAGCCTTTCACCGCTTGAGTCGTATCTGAGTCCCGAGTAAAGCAGCACGATACCCACCGATGAAAGGAGGAAGCGCATCCAGCGCTTGAAGCTGCCTTGTTCTATATATGTGTGCTTATCGAGCATGTTAATTGCCTGCCGCAGCCATCCCGTTTCTGATGTTTTTTTTATAACGCACTAAAATCAATAGCACACTGATGACAGCGAGATCGACGTCGACGAGGTGTACCATCGTCTGAACAGGAAAAACCACCATTGAATCGCAGTCAAACTCAAATGAAAGATTCAATGCCTATATCGTGTGGCCCGTACTGCTGGTGACCTACGGAAGCTATTAAGCATCGTCCGATGCAATCATGTACAGCACACCGATCGCAGCTGCGTCTTCCTTCAAGCCTAGCCCGAGGCCATACTCTCTCAGTTCAAAGCGATTTGTTCAGAGCCACCTCAATCCTCATCGGACAGGCAAACTAACTCAGCCCCCAAGAAGGCTCGATGCAAAACAGGCGCAACGATCCCGCGATCACGCCCTCTCTGGACTTTTTTATTACCATATCATCGACTCGAACGCTTCCATCTGACAGCATATATAACCAATTCAATCTATCAATAATAGTACTTTCGGATATTTTGTCAGCTTTCGAATCCAACACTCGGGAAACAACATTTTGCCCGATAAAGTCAGCCACGCGAAACGACTGAACCGAGCTTAAAATCAGCCGCTGTTTTTTTTCACCATTAAATTCAAATGTGAGAATTAATTTTTTATCTGAACGTATATGTTCAATTCCAACAAGAACAGAATCGTGAAATATTATTTTACTCATAGCACACCCTCAAAAATGGATCTATCGGCTTCCTGGCCATTTGGAGAAAGGACTCCCTTCACCACGAATCAATTCCCCATTTGGCCCTCGATCCCAATTTTGAGCATGCGGATTCCCCTGCCCGTGATCGTGGTCTGAATCGATATCAACACTGGGCTTGCCGTCGGCGCCATATTGACGCTCTTGACCACTCCCCGGGTTGGTGACCCAATTACCGGGTGTTCCTGTATTGGGTGTTTTTGAATCACGTTGCCCTGAATTGCTTTCGCTCAAAGCCGGACCAAACAGTCTATTCCATTGTTCTTGCAGTCCACGAGCTATATCATCGTTTATGTCTCTGGGCGATGGTTGGCGTCCCAACAAGCGATCCACCGAGCACCATCGTTAACAGATCAAAAATTCATTGGCTTTCGTAGACATACTAAAAAACACTCAACTACATCGTTGAAAGCCAATATCTATCGATCTTACTCACTTCACATCAAGGATAACTACTCGATACTTGTTTTGAATAAACTCAAGAAAACTGGAATCTTCCAAAAACTTCAACGCCCCCCAATTCCGCAAGCCAAATTTATCCAAATCTCTAATCAAACTCTCAGTTCCAAAAAAATACAAGGAATTCCATACAACGTTCTCATCTAACTGGGAATTTCTAGCTGATCCGAGTCCCAGCAAGAAATCACCGACATTTACAGGATTCGAAGAAGAGGAAAATCTTTCCCAATTTGTAACCTTAATCAATCCACTCTGGACGCCTAGATCAAGGAACGCAGCAACTTCACGCTTCCAATCATTGACATTCTGACCATCCCTCCCCCCCAAATAAGTGGGAAACACCCCATTCGGATTAAAGTCATCAAGACCTGCATATATAAGCTGACGCTGATAGTGCAGCCTAAGATTAGCATTCATATAAACTCTCAAAATGAGAGAAACTTGAATTTTGCATGCTTCCCAATATTTATATCTCGTATGGACTTATTGTTTACTTCTACAGTCGCCGGATTTTGCATCAAAACCCTAACCCGTTAGCTGTGGGGCCGTCACCACAAAAACGTCATGTACACCGCTCTCTGATCGAATGAACTCAGCCGCAGCCAGATTGTTTTTCTCCGCTGTGCCAACGTCAACCGGCGGATCGATTCCATCCCAAATGCAGTCCACTCTCGCTTCGAACCCGGGGAAATGCCAGATCCCTCCCTCAATCCGCGTGATAACTAAACCCCATTGCGTCGCGCGCTCGCAAATCGCAATTGCCGCGTCGACAGATAGCTTCATTACAACGCTCCCTCCGACTGAGAAGAAGTCGTCTAAAGAGTCGTAGCGTCGTTGGAGATCAATTTCCATTGCAACTTAGTTCCATTTGATTCGACTGTCCGGAATCCAGCTTGGATCGTTCTTGCCACTCACTTGGACAACTTCACCGGTCCGATCGTTGACGACAATGTAGCCGCTCTTAGAACCGTACACTGACGCGGAATCATTTCTCGGCAACCCATCGGGGGTCTTCCCCGAAGACCGTTTGTCTATTGTCGTCCCGACTGCGCCACTATTGACGACTTCCTGCACGTCTTGCAGCGTCCAGCCGCGAGGTCCAAGTTGATCACCGATCTTGCTATCGACAATAACCTTGCCCGTTTTTGAAGCCTCATTGAGTATGATCACAGGCAATTGTTGTCCTGGCACAGGAGTAATGGTGGTAGTACCACCGCTGGGACCATGGTTCTCCTGCCCCGGCACGCCAACAGGTGTATGCCCATCACCCGGCTTGCCAGGCACCGAAACGTTTTCATTGACACCGGTCTGACCCGGGGGAATTGGCAACGGAGGTACCGGCTCGCCTGGCTTGCCTGGGATGGGTTCCATCGATGCAGGCGTCGTAATGTAGCGAGTCACTGCGAGCAGCAGTGCTTGGTTTTCATCCAGCTGAGGATTTGCAGCTCTGAGCGCAGCGACTGCTGCACTGATCGCGGCAAATGCCGCCGGCCCGATCACCTTCTCTTGACACGTCGCCGACCTGAAACACAGCCCTATCAGCGCTGGCCCACCCCGCTTGAGCAACAAACCAACACCGTTGTTCTCAGTCTCCAAGCGGCCGCTATTGACTGCCCCTCCTGCGTCAAGACCGAGGCCAAACGCCACGCCTGCCAGAAGGTTTGACACCAGATTGGCGCGCGCTTCACGCTGCTCGACGCTAAGCCCCGACTCCGAACCGCGATCAGCGGCATCAAGCAACGCATTGACGACGGAAGCAGCCCCTGCTCCCAAGGCCGACGAGGAGCAGCCCGTCCCTTGCGCCGCTCCGCCCGCGCATCCCACAATCGCATGCAGCGCGGCACGCGTGGCGTCGGCCTGCGGTGACGACCCCAGGCCGTCTGCAAAGAGCTTTACCTGCTGTGCAGTCAGCCCTTGCAGGTAGTTCACTGCACTCGCCCTCGCGGCCTCGGAAACACCTCCCGAGACGTTTCCGCTTATGCCGCCAAGGATGGCCGTCGAAATTAGGCGATAGTCGCCACCGGGAGCCCACCTAAGGGCGCTATCCAGCTCATTCGCGAGTTGAGCGATTCGTTGCGCGTCGCCGCCGCCCGGCTTTTGCAGCTCCTTGGCCAGAGAAGAAGACAATGCATCCGCTTCCTTAGCTCGATTCGTCAAGAACTGCCCCAACTGCCGGCTGGCCTCCGACGCAATCTCGAACCCCGCCTCGATCTTCTCCTTGTCAAAGATAGGCTTCAGCGTGTTCAAAGTATCCGACGTATCCCGATTCAGCGCCGCAATCGTCTCCGCCGCAGTCTTGCCTGTCAGCGCACGTTGCCCTTCTTCATCGCGGATGATGATGGTGCCGCCGCTGATGGCGCTTTGGGTCGTGGAACTGCTATTGCCGCTGGCCGCAACCACCGTCGGTAGATTGGCGGAAAAGCCCCCACTCGACGCCAAGGAAGTGCCTGCGTCCTTGCTCGCGCCGCCGGCCACGAGGTTGCCCTTGGTGGTGCCCAGACCCGCCGAACCTTCTTTCGAGGCCCCGCCGCCAAATCCGAAGCCTCCGCCTACCGCAATCTGATTGGCGCTGTAGCTGGCGGAGTTCTTGATGTCCTGCGTGACCAGGGTGCCCGTGCTGAGCTTGTTCAGGCCCTCCGCTACAGCCTTGTCACTGCTGGCGATGACGCTGCCGATCAAGGTCGTGTTGTTCTTGACGTCGATCAGGAACCCGCCGTCGCCCGCCCACAAGCCCGTCTGTTCAGTGACGGACTTGTAGTTGCTGTTCATCTTGCCGGTACCGAAATTGCCGGATACCGAACTCTGGCCGTAGCAGTAGGGCGGAACGCATACCGTGAGGTTCACCCCGCCGCTGGTTTGTTTGGAGGTATAGGTGCTGGTGTCCTGCAAGCTCTCCAGCAACAAGTTGCCGCCAACCGAAGCCAAAATCTGCTCGGCCTTGCCCGACGCCCCTCTGAGGGTTGTATCGCCACCTGATTGCAGGGCAAGCACGTTGCCCGCGGTGACGAAGCTGTTGGCCCAGCTCTGGTCCCGACCATTCTCGTTGCCGCGAGAGACGGATGCGCCCAACTCCAACGTCAACCCATTGGAGGTACCGGTGCTGTATCCGATACCGATATTGAACCCGCTGCTCTTGCTGTCCGTCTTCTGCTCGAAGACGTTCTTGGCTGCCTGCAGCAGGATATCGCCCTCGGCCTTCAGCACAGCGTTGTTGCCTGCGGACAGGTTGGAACCGGAAACCGTGATGTCCGACGCGCTTCCGGCGCCCTTGGCAACAATCGTCAGATCATTGCCCGCGGCGACGTTGGAACCGACAGATGTGGAGGAACTTCGATCAGTAGTGCTGCTGCTCTTGCTGCTGCCAAAACTGATTTTGATACTGCCGCCGCCCGCCTTGTCGATAGCGGTGGCGTTTTCAATAGCGCCGGCCGCCTTCACCGCATCGTAGGCATTGCTGGCCGCAAGCGCCGTGGTCGCGCCGGCCAGACCAGCCATAACGGCATTGCCTGACTTGCCCGCCGCCTCGGCCATGCGTGCGCCGGTCTGCATGGCGCTGACAACCGGCGTACTTGCGGTAATGGTGAATCCCGACTGCTTGACCTCGTGCACTTCACGCTGGCGCATGGTGTCGAAGCCACCCACGATGTTGACGTCTCGGCCGATCATGGTGATGTCACCTTGACGCGCCAGCACATCGCTGCCCACGACATTCAGCGAGCCTCCGGCATTGATCAGCACATCCCCAGTTACGCTGCCGATCGTGCTGCCGGTATTGAGCCCTCGCTTGGTATCCACCCAGTCCGTCGTCTGGCGCGATCCATAACTGATACCGCCCAATGCGCCAAAACCGGATTTCTTGATTTTTTCGTATTGGTACTCGTTGGCAGTGTTCTGTTCCGCAACGATGTTGACGTTGCGGTCCGCGGACATGACCAAGTCCCTCTGTGCGGCCACGTTGGAACCGACCACGTTCAAATCCCGCCCCGCCATCAGCACGGCGCTATCGCCGGTGAAGGTGGAAGACACCGCCTGGGTCCAGGACGCTTCCTTGATACGGTGCGTCGTCTTGCTGGAGAGGAACCCCTTCGTCTTGTAATAGATCTCGTTATACGTATACCCGCTGGAATCCCCCGCCAGCACGTTGATATCGCGCCCCGCGCCCACCGCCAACTGCTTGTCGGACGACACTTGGGCTGCAATGGCATTGATATCCTGTGCAGCCATCAACGTCAGGTTCCCGGCAGCGGCAATGCGGGTTCCCACGTCTTCCGTCGTACGCATCTCCGACCGGTTCTTCTTGCCGAAGTTGAACGACTCGCCATAGCTCGTTCCCGCGGCGGTCAGGTTGATATCGTTGCCGGCGCGGATGCTGGCGTCGCCGGTGGCGGCGATGGCCGCGGCCTGCGCGTTGACGTCGCGGCCCGCCTGCGCATTCAGCGTTCCGGCATCGATACGGGCAACCCCGTCGACGATGGTGTTGCTGATTCCGCCACGCACGTTCGATTGGGTGCTGGCGGTGAGGTTGATGTCGCGGCCCGCGGTCAACGCGACGCCGTCACCCTTGAGCAGCCCCGCCAGGTTATCGATGTCGTTGCGCGCATTCAGGTTGACGGTCTTGCCCTGGATCATGCCCACGGTGTTGCGCACGTTCTGCGCATCCACCACCAACGCGTTGCGCGCGCCGAGGGTGCCGCTGTTGTCCACGTCGCCCGTCGCGCTGATCTGCGTATCGCGGCCGGCGATCAGCGTGCCATCACCGCGCAGGTCGCCCGGCTTGACGGCCAGGTAGACCTGCGGCGCCAGCACCTTCTGCTGCGTGCCGTCGGGCAGCGTCACGGTCTGCTCCACCATCCAGACGATGTCGCTGGTCAGGTGGCGCATCTGCTCTTCGGTGAGCGCGGTGCCCACGGCCAGGCCGAACTTGTTGGCGAAGTCGGCGCCTGCCGACAGCAGCGCCTTGTACTGGGTTTCGTTGTCGGTGTAGTCGCCGACAAAGCGCTGGCCGGTGGCCAGCATCACCTGCTCGGCCACCAGCTTCTGCTCGTAGAAACCATCGCCCAGGCGCTTGAGGATGTGACCCGGGTCCTGGTTCAGTTTCTCGAGCAGGAAGTCGCTGGACACCGCGGCGCGCGAACCGATGAACTGGCTGTCGGTGGCGATCAGATAAGGCGCGTTGGGCGCCGTGATGACCTGGTACAGCTTGCTGGTCGGGATGGTCGGCGGCAGCACCACGACGGCAATGGTCTGGTTGCCGGGCAGCGTGATGCGCGTCAGCGTCGCCGGCGGCAGCGCCTGGACCACGGTGCTGGCCCCAGGCGCCGGGACGGACGGCGTGACCGCGACGCCGCCTTGGGCATCGCCCAGGCCGGTCTCGATGCGTTCGGCCAGAACGGTGGCGTTGTAGTCGGAACGGTTGTACTTGCGGGAGTCGTTCTTCTCGTAGGTGTAGGCCATGGTGCCGACACGGTCGACCGTGCGCAGCCCCTCGGCGCCGACGTTGCTCAGCGTGCCGCCCTCGGTTTTCAGGGTGCCGCCAGCGAGGATTCGGCTCTTGTCGTTGACGATGTTGCCAGACAGGCGGGCATTGCCGCCTACGATGATCTTGCCTGGATC
This sequence comes from Colletotrichum falcatum, assembly GCA_019425465.1. Taxonomy (NCBI): domain Eukaryota; kingdom Fungi; phylum Ascomycota; class Sordariomycetes; order Glomerellales; family Glomerellaceae; genus Colletotrichum; species Colletotrichum falcatum. The sequence goes on along the minus strand of SWKJ01000141.1, from coordinate 74,700 downwards.
GCTCTCGGTGATGCGGGTCTCGCGCGTGATCTGGGTCACCTGATAGAAGGTGAAGTCCTTGATCATGCGGCTGCCGCGGAAGTCGGCGTTGAAGGCCTTGATCTTCTCGTTCAGCGTGTCGTACAGCTCCAGGTCGTGATCGTACTGGGCCTGTTGCTGGGCCAGGTCGTCGGGGCAGCGCCAGCCGCAACTGTCGGGCGACGGCGGCCGCCGGATGCCGCTGGGGCGTTCCACTTCGAATACGGACCAGATCTTGGCGTCCGGCTTGTAGAGGAACTGAGCGGGGGTGGTATAGCAATTGCCAGCGTCACCGCCGCCGCAGTCATAGCTCTCGGGAAAGTATGCCGGGCCGATCGGCGCGCTGACACCCGCTCGTCCCTGCTGGTCCTCCTGGATGTTGCTGTAGTCGAACGGCGGCCCATACTGGCTCTCGGGATAGCGTGCCGACGGCATCAGCAGGCGCCGTTCGTCATACTGTCCCATCCAGCTCGGGTCTCGGCCGCAGATGGACTTGACGGTGTTGCAGAACCACATGCCTTCGCCGTCGACGATGTCGGTGGTGCCGTCCAGGCGATAGAACCACTTGGCTTCGCGGCTGACCTCGACGGTTTCGCTGGCGAAGTGCAGGTTGCGGTTCTGGATGCTGGCCGCGGCGATGTCGGCGTTGCGCTCGACTTCGATGGTGGCGGACTCGTTGGACAACAGCGCAGCCTGGCCGGCGGCCTGGCCGGTGGCGTCCAGCGTGCCGCCCAGCCGCAGGTCGCCCGCGGCGTAGATCAACGCGTGCTCGCGATTGGTCAGCGTGCCCAAGCCCAGGTCCATGTCGCCGCGCGAGGCGATGACGGCATTGGGTTCGTTCTGCAGCAACGGCGTCTTGATGCCGATGCGATCGCCGTAGATGCGGCCGGTGTTGAGAAGATTGCCGGCGTTGATGAGTGTGTAGCCGCCGTCGATCAGGCCGGCGTTGCTCAGCAGGCCGCCGATGATCAGTTCGTTGTTGCGCACCGCGATCAATTCGCCGCCGGCGCGGTTGGTCAGCGTATTGGCGGTGATCTTCAGGTCCTGGCCAGAGTGGATCTTGCCGTCGTTGTCGAGGTTGCCGGTGACCAGCTCCAGCGAGGTGCCGGCGGTCAGGGCGCCGCCGGTGTTGGTGATGCTGCTGAAGGCGAGCTTCGCATTGGCGTCGGACGAGACGTTGCCGCGCGCATTGTCGAGCGCGCCGGTGGACAGGGCCAGGTCCTGGCCAGCGCCGATGCGGCCGGACTGGTTGTCGATGGATCCGGTGTCCAGCATGACCTGCTTGCCCATCACGCCCAGGGCGCCCGCGGCCGTGCTGCCGGCGCCGGCGATGCCGTTGGCGAGGGTGTCGCGGTTCTTCAAGCTGCCGGCCGTCAGCGCCAGCGCGTTGTCGGCCTGGATCAGGCCGGCGCTGTTGTCCAGCGTGCCTTGCGTCTTGAGCGTGAGGCCGCTGGCCGCGACGATGCCGCGAGTGTTGGACAGGCTTTGTGCGCTCAGCGCGGCCTGCCCTTGCGCGGCGATGGTGCCGCCGGCATTGTCGATCGCGCCGACGGTCTTCAGGTCCAGTGCGCCACCGCTGGCGACCTTGCCGCCGCTGTTGGCGAGACTTGCCGCGTCGATGCCGACCGTGCCGCCATACAGGCCGCCTGACTGGTTCTGAATCGCGCCGCTGCTGCTGACCGCGAGCTTGGCGTCGGCCTGGGCGATGCCATTGCGGTTGTCGAGGCTGGCCGCCTGGATGTCGGTGGCGCCGCCGAGCAGCTTGCCGCCACGGTTGTCGAGCGCGCCGGCCGTCTCGACGCGCAAAGCGTCGTTGGCCTGCACCGATCCCCCCTGGTTGTCGATGCCGTCGGCGCCGCGCAGCGCCACGCTCTGGCCCGAGATCACGCCACCGGCCGCGTTGACCACGGACTTGCCGCGCAGGTCCACCGCGCCGGCGCCGGCCAGCGTGCCGCCGGTGTTGTCGATGGCGCCCGTCACCTGGCCGTCGAGCGCGGCGCCGCTGGTGAGTTTGCCGCCCGTATTGTCCAGGCCGGCCGCGCGCAAGGCCACGGAGCCGCCATAGACCGAGCCGCCGCGATTGGTGACCGCGCCCGTGGCGTCGACGCGCAATGCGCCCCCGGCGACGAACTTGCCGCCCGACAGCCCCAGCGCGTTCGCGGTGATGGTGGCGTCCCCGCCGGCCACCAGGGTGCCGGGGTTGAGCAGTTGGTCCACCTGCGCGCTCAAGGCGCCGAGCGGACTGATGGAGCCGTCCGCCTGCAAGCCCGCCGTGAGTGCGCCGCGGTTCTCCAGCCGGCGCGCCACGATGCTGGCGTTGCCAGCCGAGGACATTGCCTGGTTGTTGATGACCTTGGCGGCGGCGTTCAAGCCCAGCGCGCCGCCCGCGGCGACCGTGCCGTCGTTGACGATGTCGCCGGCGCTTTGCACCGCGAGGTTCGTGGCGGCCTGCAGCCGGCCCGAGGGCTGGATCCGGACGTCGCCGTTGGCGCTGACCGTCAGTGTGCCCGTCAGCGCCGCCAGGTTGCCGCCGATGTTCACGCCGACCCCGGCTTCCGTGCCGATCAGGCGAATGCTGTTGGCATACATGCCGCCCAGCGCCGCGACGTCCAGCGCCACGCCGGTGCCCGCGCCGGCGCCGGTGAGGGCCGACACGTCGATGCCGTCATAGCCGACGCGCGCCGCGCCCGCGACCACGTTCAGATTGTTGGCCCAGACTTGGGCATTCAGTTCCAGCGTGCGCGCCATCAGGTCGAGCTGGCTGAGGTTGGCGCCGTACAGGCCCGCGCCTTCGATGCCCAGGCGGCCGCCCGTGATGTCGAAGCCCAGTGCGCCATCCGGACCGATGACCGGCTTGCCGGTGGTCAGCGTGGCGCGGTTGGCGTTCAGGAAGCCGCAGCCGTTGCAGGTGATGCCGGCGGGGTTGGCGACGATGACGTTGGCGCGGTTGCCCGCCACCTCGAGCATGCCCATCAGTTGCGACGGATTGGGCGCCGTCACCTGGTTCAGGATGGTGGCGGCGCGCTGGTTGCCCAGCATCGGGTTGCCCGCGACCTGCCCGGCCAGTTGCGTCTGGCTGGCCGCGCCGCTGTTGTTCAGCACCACCCCGAGGGGCCGACGTTGAACTGGGTGAAGCGGTTGTTCGAGACGCCGCCGGCCGACGGCGGCGCGATATTGACCACCGGTACGCCGTTGGCCACGCCCACGACGGGCTTCTGGCCCGTCACGCTCTTGTCGACGGAGATGGGCAGGGTCTGCGCCAGGACGGGCGTCCAGATCTGCGTGTACAGGACCAACCAGACAACTGCGGAGCGAAGCTTGGACATGGCGAGGCAACTCTCGGTAAGCGTGAAGCAACTTGTCGGACGGCGGCCGGGGCGCACGGGCCCCGCCCGGTCTAGAACTCGAACATCAGCGTGGCGGCGAAGACCGTGCTTTGGGTCTTCAGGTTGTCGGGCTTTTTCAGCGGCCAGCCGGCCGACAGGTCGTAGCTGGCGTTGACCGCATTGGCGACCCCGGGCACGGCGACGCGGCCGCGCAGGCCCGCGACCGCGCCGACGAGGGTGCGGCTGGTCAGGTACTGCGCCGCCGGGCCGCCAACGCGGCCGGCATCCAGGCCCGTGTAAAGTTGCTGGCCCAGGTTGCCCAGGTTCAGCGACAGGTCATTGCGCAGCGTCCAGCCGTCTTCCGCGGCGAGCGTCATCTGGCCATCGAAGCCGCGCACCGCATAGCGGTTGCCGATGGTGAAGTAATCCGCGGGCACGATGGGCGTCTTGGCGTGCTGGATCTGCCAATTGGCCTGGTAGGCCAGTTGCTGGCCGGCCACCTTGAAGGGCAGGTAGAGGCCGGCGTTGGCCGTCAGGATGGTGCTGCGGCCGTTCCAGTCGGGATCGCCGTAGACGTAGCCGGGCTGGTCGGAGAACTGCGGCAGCGTGCCGCGCACGCCGCCGCCGAGGTCCAGCACCATCTGGTCGATGTATTGGCGGTGGCCGTAGCTGAACTCGTAGCCGACCACGTCGCGCCGCTGCACCTCGATGTCGATGTCGTTGAGGGTGCTGTTGGCACGCTTGCGCAGGAACTTCAGCATGGCGGTGCCCTTGTAGCTGGCGCCGCGGTAGGGCACCACCGACACGCCCGCTTCCACCTGCTTGCTGGTGCCGCCGTAGACGATGGGCTCATCGAACCCGGCCACGGTCTGGCGGTAGCGCGACTTGCTGGCGCCGGCGAATAAAGTCCAGTAGCCGAACGGGATGCTGTAGTTGATGGACGCGGCGCGCGAGCCGGCGTCGCTGTTGCGCAGGTCGGCGTTGCTGTTCCAGGAGACCGACAACTGGTCATACAGGAACAGCGGCGAATCCAGCGTGAGACCGGCGTTGACCTGGTTCTTGCCGGTGGACTCCATGCCGGCGTTGTCCCCGCCCACATAGGCGTGCCAGCGCTTGCCCGTGCCGGGCTTGATGATGATGTCGGAGTCGCCCAGTTCAGGGCCGGGCGCGACGTCGATGGAAGCGTCGGCCTGGCCGGCCAGCCGGCGGATGTTTTCCAGCGCCTGGTCGAGGTCGCGCTGGTTGACCTCGCCGCCCGGCCAGGTGGGCAGCGCGGTGCGCCACCAGCCGGGCGCGCCCTCGCTCTTGACCCCGGAGATGCGGCCGGGCACGTAGCGCAGGGTCAGGGTGCCGCTGGCCAGCGATTGCTCCGGCACCAGCACGCGGGCGGTGATCAGGCCGCGGTCGATCAGGCGCGCCATCAGGTGTTCCTGGAGGACGCGCAGGCCCTGCCCGCCGATGCATTGCCCAAGCGTGGTGTCGGCGGCGCGGCGCAAAGCGGTCGGCGGACCGGCGCCATCCCAGACCACCTGGGCGATCGTGAAGCAGGGTGATTCCTCGGGGAAGACGAGCGGCCCCTCGCCGGGGACGGCGGGCGGCGCCGACAGCACGTCCGGCCGTTCGGCGGCGCGGGCCCGCTGGGCATCCAGCTCCTGCTCCTGGCGGCGTTGGATGTCGTTGGCGCGAGAGGCCGCCTCCGCGGGCAAGGACTGGGCCGCCAGGCGAGGCAGGAAGGTCAGGGAGGCGATGGATGAAACGCACAGCGCCAGGCAGGGAAGCAGCCTCTGCCGGAGGCGGCTTCGCGATACGATGGTATGCACTTGTTTCTTATTGAAATTGCCGGTTTCCTTCCATAACGGAGGGAAATCGAATTAATTAAGCGCACATTTCAATTTATGCCGGCTTTTTCACGGATTTTCTGGCGACAATCGAAAATATGCACCGGCGGAAATGGCGGCCAGACGGTTACATGCCATTACGCTCACAACTTAGCGGGTCCTGCCGCCACTGGCGATGGGAACGGTCTGAAATCGCACGGAAGCCATGCCTTGCCGGCCGGGCTGATGCTGCCCCCGCTGTGCCAAAATCGCGCCCATGCCGATCGATAACCGCCTGACTCCCTCCGCCCTCGCCGCCCAGACGGCGCAATTGCCCGCCGCCTGGCAGGCCGCCTTGCAGGCCCCGCGCGTCGCCGCCGCACTGCAGGCCGTGACCGACCATGTGGAAAAGCGCCTGGCCGAAGGCGCGGTGGTGTATCCGGCCGAGCCGTTTCGTGCGCTGCACGGGCTGGCGCCGTCGGATGTGCGGGTGGTGATCCTGGGACAGGATCCCTATCACGGCCCCGGGCAGGCGCAGGGCCTGGCGTTTTCCGTGCCGGACGACTGCAAGCGTCCACCCAGCCTGCGCAACATCTTCAATGAGATCGCCCTGGAATATCCAGGCACGCCGCTGCCGGCGGGCAACGATCTCAGCCCGTGGGCCGACCAGGGCGTACTGCTGCTGAACACCGCGCTGACGGTGGAAGACGGCCAACCGGCGTCGCATGCCAAACGGGGCTGGGAAACGGTGACGGACGCCCTGATCGCGCGGGTCGCGCAGGACCCCTCGCCCAAGGTTTTCATGCTGTGGGGCGCGCATGCCCAGGCCAAGCAGGCGTTGCTCCCGGACAACAGCGGTCATCTGGTCCTGATGTCCAATCACCCCTCTCCGCTGTCGGCCCGGCGTCCGCCCGTGCCATTCCTGGGCTGCGGCCACTTCCTGGCGACCAACCGCTGGCTGGCCGACCAAGGGAAAAACCCTATTGATTGGAGACTGGACAAAAAAATAATTCCCGCACAAGGCGAATTCGGGTTATGATCGCCGCACTGCACGAAACGAGTTCGGCATTTACCGCCTTGATTTAGCGGAAATTTCAGCAGTCTGCCGGGCAACCAAGCCCAGCCCCATGCCGAACATCATCGATTCCTGACCTCCTTTCCTTTCGCCCTGCGTTCCAAGCAGCATTACGGGAACGCGCCACGCGCACGGTTGATTCGGTCGGCACGATGCTCCATCAACCGTCGCCTGGATCCGGCCGCCTAATCCCCTGGCCCGACCAAGCACTGCGCCGCATTTGATCGCGGCAAGGGAAAGTAATGTCTTTCGAAACCCTGGGCCTGGCGCCCGCCCTGTTGTCGGCCCTGCAAGACGCTGGCTTCACCACCCCCACCACCGTCCAAGCCTCGGCCATCCCGCAGGCGCTGGCCGGCCACGACCTGATGGTCTCGTCGCAGACCGGTAGCGGCAAGACCGCCGCGTTCATGCTGCCGGCGCTGCACCGCATCGCCCAGACGCCCGCCAACAAGGGCGTCGGCGTGCAGGTGCTGGTACTGGCCCCGACGCGCGAACTGGCCCTGCAGGTCACCGAGGCCACCGCCACCTATGGCCGCAAGCTGGCCGATCTGCGCACTGCCACCGTCGTCGGCGGCATGCCCTATGGCGCCCAACTGAAGGCGCTGTCGCGCCGCGTCGATGTGCTGGTGGCCACCCCCGGTCGCCTGATCGACCACCTGAATTCGGGTCGCGTCAAACTGAACACCGTGCACACCCTGGTGCTGGACGAAGCCGATCGCATGCTGGACATGGGCTTCATCGAGGACATCGAAACCATCGTTGGCCGCCTGCCCGCCGACCGCCAGACGCTGCTGTTCTCGGCCACGCTGGACGGCACCGTTGCCAAGCTGGCCGCGCGCATGATGCGCGACCCGCAGCGTATCGAAGTCGCCGGCGCCAAGGAAAAGCACACCAACATCACGCAGAGCCTGCTGTACGCGGACGACGCCAGCCACAAGATGCAGTTGCTGGACCACGTCCTGCGCGACGCTTCGCTGGACCAGGCCATCGTCTTCACGTCGACCAAGCGCGGCGCCGACGATCTGGCCGACCACCTGGCCGACCAGGGCTTTGCCGCCGCCGCCCTGCACGGCGACATGAACCAGCGCCAACGCACCCGCACGCTGTCGCAACTGCAACGCGGCCAACTGCGCATCCTGGTCGCCACCGACGTGGCCGCCCGCGGCATCGACGTGCAAGGCATCAGCCACGCGGTCAACTTCGACCTGCCGATGCAGGCCGAGGACTACGTGCACCGTATCGGCCGCACCGGCCGCGCCGGCCGCAACGGCCTGGCGTTCACGCTGGCCACGCATTCCGAGCGCCACAAGGTGCGCCGCATCGAGCACTACATCGGCCAGTCCATCACGCCCGAAGTGATCGCCGGCCTGGAACCCAAGCGCACCCCGCGTCCCTCGACCGGCGGCGCGCCGCGCGGCGGCAAGCCTTTCGGCAAGCGTCCGGGCGGCTTCGGCGGCGGCTACCAGGGTCATCGTGACGGCGGTTCGCGTGAAGGCCGTTCGTTCGGCGGCCCGCGTGGTGAATTCAAGCCGCGCGAAGGCGGTTACCAGGGCGCCCGTGAAGGCGGCGCCGGTGGTTACCAAGGCAACCGCCCGTTCGGCGACCGCCCGGCCCGTTCGTTCGGTGATCGCCCCAGCTTCGGTGATCGTCCCCAGCGCGAAGGCGGCTACCAGGGCAATCGTCCCTTTGGCGACCGCCCCCCGCGTGAAGGCGGCTTCCGTGGCGGCGATCGTGATTCGCGCCCGAGCTTCAGCGACCGCCCCAGCTTCGGCGATCGCCCGCAGCGCGATCCGCGTCCGTTCAACGAGCGCGGCCCGCGTGAAGGCGGCTTCCGTGGCGGCGACCGCGATTCGCGCCCGAGCTTCAGCGATCGCCCCAGCTTCGGCGACCGTCCGCAGCGCGAAGGCGGCTTCCGCGGCGGCGACCGCTCGGAAGGCGGTTTCCGTGACCGTCCCAGCTTCGACAAGCGCCCCGGCGGCCCCGCCAAGCGCTTCAACAAGCCGGCCGGCGCCCGCCGCGGCTAAGCCCTGATCGGCACCCAACAAACCCCGCGCCTGTCGCGGGGTTTGTTTTTTGGGAAAATGCCCTATTCAAGACGCCTTTCCTTCCGCCATGCAACGCCCCGCTCCCGCCAACCTGCCCCCGCTGTCTCCCGCCGCCCAGGCCCATAGCGAAGCCGCCACCGCGCACCTGCGCGCCGCCATCGCCGCCGCTTCGGGCTGGCTGCCGTTCGATCACTGGATGGCCGAGGCGCTGTATGCGCCGGGGCTGGGTTATTACGCCGCGGGCAACGTCAAGCTGGCCGATCCCGATGCCCAGGCGCCTGCCGGCGACTTCGTCACCGCGCCGCAACTGACTCCGCTGTTCGCCCGCACCCTGGCACGCCAGGCAGCCCAGGTGCTGCGGCAGACCGATACCCAGGCGGTGCTGGAGTTCGGCGCCGGCACCGGCGCGCTGGCCGAAGGCGTGCTGCGCGAACTGGACGCGCTGGGGCTGCAGGATACGCAGTACCTGATTCTCGAAGTGTCGGCCGACCTGCGCGCGCGCCAGGCCGAGCGGCTGGCGCCGTTCGGCGAGCGGGTGCGCTGGCTGGATGCCCTGCCCGACCGTTTCCGCGGCTGCGTGCTGGCCAACGAGGTGCTGGACGCCATGCCGGTGTCGCTGTTCCGCTGGAGCGACGACGGCACGGTGCTGGAACGCGGCGTGGCGTGGGACGCCACGCAGGGTTTCGTCTGGGAAGACAGGCCAGCCCCGCCACGCCTGGCCGAGGCGGTCACGGCGCGCATGCCGGCGCTGCCCGGCTATGTGTCCGAGATCAACCCGCAGGCCGAAGCGTGGATCGACGCCATGGGCCGCTGGCTGGAACAGGGCGCGGCGCTGCTGATCGACTACGGCTTTCCGCAGGGCGAGTACTACCACCCGCAGCGCGCCGGCGGCACGCTGATGTGCCATCTGCGCCACCACGCGCATGGCGACCCGTTTACCGCGCCGGGGCTGCAGGACATCACGGCGCACGTCGACTTCACCGCCATGGCGGACGCCGCGCAGGCGGCCGGCCTGCAGGTGCTGGGCTATACGTCGCAGGCGCGCTTCCTGATGAACGCTGGCTTGATGGAACTGCTGGCGCAACTGGACCCGAGCGATGCGCGCGCTTACGCGCAGGCGGTGGCGCCGGTGCAGAAGCTGCTGTCGGAAGCCGAGATGGGCGAACTCTTCAAGGTGCTGGCGGTGGGCCGCGGCATCACGCAGCCGCTGATCGGCTTTGCGCGCGGCGACCGGCTCGGCAAGCTGTAGCAGTCGGCGTCAGGCGGCGCGCAGCCGCTGCAGGCGCGCCTCGCGCACGCTCTGCTTGATGCGCGCCGGATCGCCGGCGCAGGCGCGGGCGATGGCGCCGGCATCCACGCCCCGCACCGCTTCGGCGCGTTCGCGCCAGGCGTCGATAGCCACCGGGCGCAGCACCGCCACTGTTTCCAACAGATCGAAAAAGCGCTCGGGTTTACGCAGCGCGTCGACGCGCTCCATCAGCGCGAGCTGCGCGTCGGCTTCGTCGGCGCCGGGCGCCTGCGTGGCGTCCAACCCCGTCAACATCTCGGGCAGGAGCCGCGCGTAGTCGTTGCATTCGGTGGGCACGCGCAGCCGCCGGCCCAGCGCTTCCCGCTCGGGCGACAGGCGGCACAGCAAGGCATAGCGGCCCGGCAGCGACAGGTTGCGCGCGGCCGCGCGATCGACGTCATCGCCGGTCTCCTCGGAGCCCTGCAACTCGGGCATGACGCGTTCCAGCGCGCCGGACTGCCGCAGCACGTCGAACATGCGCGACGGCGCGGCGGCCATCAGGCCACGCGACACCTCTTTCCAAACGCGCTCGGCCACCAGGGCGTCGGCTTCGCCGGCCTCGACCATGCGGCGGCACAGCGCCAGGGTTTCGGGCGCGACGCTGAAGTCGGCAAAGCGCGCGGCGAAGCGCGCCAGGCGCAGGATGCGCACCGGATCTTCCTCGAAGGCCTCGCCCACGTGGCGGAACACGCGCGCGCGCACGTCGGCCGCGCCGCCGAGCGGGTCGACCAGCTCGCCATCCTGCTTCTGCGCAATGGCGTTGACGGTCAGATCGCGGCGGCGCAGGTCCTCTTCGAGCGTGACGTCGGCGCCGGTGTAGAAGGTGAAGCCCTTGTAGCCGCGGCCCGACTTGCGCTCGGTGCGCGCCAGCGCGTATTCCTCTTTGGTGACCGGGTGCAGGAACACCGGGAAATCGCCACCCACCGGAATGAAGCCGCGCCGCGCCATGTCCTCGGGCGTGGCGCCGACCACCACCCAGTCGTGATCGCCGGGCGTCAGGCCGAGCAGGGCGTCGCGCACCGCCCCGCCCACGATGTAGACCTGCAGGCCCTGCGTCGCCACATCCCCCGTCATGGCAGGGTGGTGCTTTCCGCGCCCAGCGGCACGACGTTGCCCAGCCGCTCTTTCAGCGACTGCGGCTGGCCGCTGAACATGGCGGCGTAGTAGACCGAGTTGGACATCACGTTCTTGACGTAGGTGCGCGTCTCGTTGAACGGAATGGTCTCGGCGAAGATCGCGCCTTCGACGGGATGGCTGAAGGTGGAGCGCCAGTTGTGCGGACGGCGCGGTCCGGCGTTGTAGCCGGCGCTGGCCAGCATCTGCGAGCCGTTCAGGTCGCGCAGCACCATGTTCAGGTAGTTGGTGCCCAGCTCGGTGTTGGTGTCGAAGTCGTTGACGCTGTCGGGCGTGAAGTTGCTCATGCCGATCTTGCCCGCCACCCACTTGGCGGTGGCCGGCATCAACTGCATCAGGCCGGAGGCGCCGACGTGCGAGCGCGCGTCCATGATGAAGCGCGACTCCTGGCGGATCAGGCCGTAGACCCAGGCGGGGTCGAGCGCGATGGCGTTGGCCTTGGCCGTGACGCGGCCTTCGAACGGCGCGATGAAGCGCTGGCTGAAGTCGAATTCCTTCTCGGTGCGGTCGGATGTGTTGACCACGCGATCGTAGATGTTCTCGGCGCGCGCCAGTTCGGCGGCGGCGAGCAGTTGGCGGTCGGTCATGCCGCGCAGCGCGAAGTTCCATTCGGGCACGGCCTCCTGGCGCCAGCCCAGGCGGAACAACTGTACCGCGCGGCGCAGGCCCGGGTTGGCACGGGCCTCGGCGATCTCGCTGTCCGTGATGGGCGCCGGACGCGGCGGCACGGTGATGCGGCGGCCCAGTTCCTCGGCGGCCAACTGGCCGTAGAAGTCGAAGCGATCGGCGATGGAGGCGTAGGCCGCATTGGCCTGGTCGCGGCGTCCGGTGGCGGCCATGCCGCGCGCCTTCCAGTAGATCCAGGATGGATCCTGCTGTTGCGCGGCAGGCATCTGGTCGATGGACTCGATGACCCACTTCCAGTCGATCTTGGGTTGACGCAGCGCCGCCCGCACCTTCCAGCCGGCGTTGTATTCCGTCATGCGGATATGGCCGGCCTCGTGGTACCAGTCGTCGGCGCGGCTGTCCAGGTTGAGCGCGGCCACCAGCGCGTACTGGCCGCGGATCCAGGCCAGGTTCGACTTGGCCATGGACTTGGCCCATTCGCGCCGCAGGTAGGAATCCGCCACGTTGATGTCGGAACGGGCCAGGCGCGCCAGGGCGATGGTGACCAGTTCTTTTTCGTTGCGGCCCACCGGCAGGCGGTCCTGCCGCGTCAGCCAGCGCATCGGGTCCTTGATGAGGACGTCGTAGGTCTTCTGGTCGCGCGGCTCGAACATGTACTGCACGAACTTGCGCGCGTCGGCGGTCTTGTTGGCCTCGATGGCGTCGCGCAACTGCGGTTCGAGCTGATCCCAGCCCAGGACGTTGTCCGCGACCAACTGGTCGTACAGCGACCAGCAGGCGCCGCCTGGCGCGAACACAGCCACGGCCTGCGCGGCCGTGGCGCGCTGGCCGGTCATGTGCTTGGCGTTGAGGATGGCGCATTCGACCTGGGCGTTGCTGTTCTTGACCGGAGCCAGCTTGCGCACGGTCTCGAAGTCGCCGCTGCGGGCGGCGGCCAGCAGCCAGTCGGCGCGCAGCCGATCCGCCAGATAGGCATCGCCATTGCTGTTGATGAACTTCTGCAGCTCGGCGTTGGGACGCCCGCCCGCGGGCGGGCTCCACAATTGGTAGCGCAACAGCCAGTATTCCGGGTACATGCCGAGCGGATCGGACTTGGCCTGCGGCACCAGGGCTCCCAGCACCGACCACTGCTTGCGGTTCATGGCTTCGCGCGCGGCCACCACGGCGGCGAGCGCCGGCGTATCGGCGGTGGGCGGCAGGCCGGCCAGCACGGCCGGCGGCACGGCGATGGCCGGCTGCGGCGCCTGCGCGGCGGGTTGCGGCTGGGGACTGACGGACGCGGTGCGTTGCTGAGCGTCGACAGGCGCGCAGGCGGCCGTGAACAGCGCCAGCAACGGCAGCCAGCGGCGCAAGCCTGCACGGGTGTCGACCGCGCGCAGGGATTTCACACCGGTTTTCTGATACCGTCCAGATTGCGGGGCCCGGACCGCCGTCATGGGATTGCGCGCGGCCTTCATGCGCGGACCTTGGCGACGGCTTGCGGATCGGCGCAGTGATAGGCGCAACGACAGGCGTGGCAATACGCGCGGTTGTCGGCGAGGCCGCCGACGCGGTTGCCCGCGCGCAGGTTCGCGCCGTTATACGTGTTATCGCTGACCCGCATTGTCGCCTTCATTTTTTCACCCCTGTTACAGCTACCGCATGACTACGCAAAATACTCCAGAGGATACCGCAAGCCAGCTACGCACGCGATTGCGGAAACTGCGTGCCGAACTGCCCGAAGATCAGCGCAGCCGCGGCGGCCTGCTGATGCGCGCGCGCCTGTTCACCTGGCTCAACGTGGCCCGCGACGAAGCCGTCCGCGCCGGCCGCGCCGCGCCGCGCACCGTGGCCGCCTTCTGGCCCATGGAAGACGAGCCCGATCTGCGTCCGCTGCTGGAGCAATGGACCGAAAACGGCGTCACGGTGGCGCTGCCGGTGGTGCGTGAACGCAACGCGCCCCTGGCCTTCCTGCCCTGGACGCCGGACGCGGAACTGCGCACCGGCCCCTACGGCATCCAGGAACCGGTGCACGGCGCCGAGGTGCTGCCCGACGTGCTGCTGGTGCCCACCCTGGGTTACACCGAATCCGCCGACCGCCTGGGGTACGGTGGCGGCTACTACGACCGCACCCTGGCGGCGCTGCGCGACCGCGGCCATGCCTTCACGGCCATCGGCGTCGCCTGGAGCTGTGGCGAGCTGGACGCCGACTACGCGCCGGCCGCGCATGACTTCCGCCTGGACGCCGTCATTACGCCGGATGGCTGGGTGCCACATGTGCCCAATGAGCAACCGGGCCCGGGCGGCACCACGCTGCACCACTACACCCTGCGCTGACGCACCAGTCTCGCCCAAGGGCTTGCACCAAAATAGTGCAAGCCCTATGATCTGCCCCTGATATCGTCGATTGCCGCCGTGCGCGGCGCCCCCGGCAGGCAGCCCCCCCTTCATCGCCTGCCCCCCCGACGCGGCCCGTCCACCTTGTCATCGTCGGCCCGCAACGCCTGCATTCCGACCCGTTTCACCCCGCGTTACCGCCATTCCCGTCCAAGCGGGGCTTGCCGTCCCGCTTGCGCCCTCGAGCCCGCCGCTCATTCGGAGGGTAGCCATCCGCCGCCGACGAGAGGATATTTACCTCCAGGCGGTATCCCGACAGCGCCAGCGCAAGCTGGCACACGGGTTGCTTATTCATTCAGACCGGCCGCGCGCTAGCGGGCCGTCAGCATCTGCAACGGAGGAGCCATGAAGGACAGATCATCCCGTCCCGCCGCCTACGACGAAATGCGCGACAGCGCCGGCGGCATACGCTCCCACTACCAGGCCTTCGAGCGCTGGCACCAGGAGCAATCGGCGGAAGCCATGGCGGCGCGCCGCCTGGAGGCCGACCTGAGTTTCCGGCGGGTCGGCATCACTTTTTCAGTGGCCGGCGACGCGGCCGGCACCGAACGCCTGATCCCGTTCGACATGATTCCGCGCGTCATCCCCGCCGACGAATGGCGCCGCCTGGAGGCCGGCCTGAAGCAGCGCGTGCGGGCGCTGAACATGTTCATCCACGACATCTACCATGGCCATGACATCGTGCGCGCCGGCGTGGTGCCGGCCGAGCAGGTGTTCCTGAACGCCCAGTACCGCCCCGAGATGCAGGACGTGGACGTGGCCGAGGACATCTACTGCCACATCGCCGGGGTCGACATCGTGCGCGCCGGCGCCGGCGAGTTCTACGTGCTGGAGGACAACCTGCGGGTGCCGTCCGGCGTGTCCTACATGCTGGAGAACCGCAAGATGTCGATGCGGCTGATGCCCGACGCGTTCAGCCGCATCAAGGTCGAACCGGTGGCGCACTACCCCGACCTGCTGCTGGACAACCTGCGCGAAGTGGCGCCGCACGGCGGCGATGATCCCACGGTGGTGGTGCTGACGCCCGGCATGTACAACTCGGCCTATTTCGAGCACGCCTTCCTGGCGCAGCAGATGGGCGTGGAGCTGGTGGAGGGCCAGGATCTTTTTGTCGAGCAGAACACGGTCTACATGCGCACCACGCAGGGGCCGCGCAAGGTGGACGTGATCTACCGCCGGCTGGACGACGACTTCCTCGACCCGCTGTCGTTCCGCGCCGACTCGGCGCTCGGCGTGCCCGGCCTGTTGTCGGTGTATCGCGCCGGCCGCGTGACGCTGGCCAATGCCATCGGCACCGGCATCGCCGACGACAAGTCCACCTACCTCTACGTGCCCGACATGATCCGCTTTTATCTGAGCGAGGAGCCGATCCTGTCGAACGTGCCGACCTGGCGCTGCGGCCGTCCCGACGAGCTGTCGCACGTGCTGGCCAACATGCACGAGCTGGTGGTCAAGGAGGTGCATGGCGCCGGCGGCTACGGCATGCTGGTGGGACCATCCGCGACCCACGCCGAGGTCGAGTCGTTCAAGGATCGGGTGCGCGCCAATCCCGCCAACTACATCGCGCAGCCCACGCTGGCCCTGTCCACGGTGCCGACCTACGTTGAATCCGGCGTGGCGCCGCGCCACGTCGACCTGCGCCCCTACGTGCTGTGCGGCAAGGACATCCGCACCGTGCCCGGCGGGCTGTGCCGCGTGGCGCTGACCGAAGGCTCGCTGGTGGTCAACAGCAGCCAGGGCGGCGGCACCAAGGACACCTGGGTTCTGGAGGAATAACGATGCTGAGCCGAACCGCCGACAACCTGTTCTGGATGTGCCGCTACACCGAGCGCGCCGAGAACACCGCCCGCATGCTGGACGTGAACCTGCAGATGTCGCTGCTGCCGCAGGACGCGCAGACCCGCGAGGGCTCGTGGAATGCCGTGCTGCGCATCTCCGAATTGCACCGCCTCTATCACGCCAAGCACGCCGCGATATCACCGCAGGACGTACTGCAGTACATGGTGCGCGATGCCGAGAACCCCTCGTCCATCTACAGTTGCATGCGCGCCGCGCGCGAGAACGCCCGCGCGGTGCGCGGCAGCCTCACCACCGAAGTCTGGGAGACCTACAACACCACCTGGCTGGAACTGCTCAAGCACCTGCACACCGGCCTGCTGGAACGCAACCCGGGCGAGTTCTTCGAGTGGGTCAAGTTCCGCTCGCACCTGGCGCGCGGCGTCACCATCGGCACCATGCTGGAGGACGAGGCGCTGTACTTCCTGCGCATCGGCATGCACCTGGAGCGGGCGGACAACACCGCGCGGATGCTGGATGTGAAGTTCCACGAGCGCGACGGCGACGGCAACGGCACGCCGCAACAACAGCAGGACGGCCGCGGCGAGGGCCATGCTTCGGGCGCCCTGCAAAGCGAGTTCTACCGCTGGTCCGCGCTGCTGAGCTCGGTGTCCGGGCTGGAGATCTACCGCAAGGTCTATCGCGATGTGATTACGCCCGACCGCGTGGCCGAGCTGCTGATCCTGCATCCCGACATGCCGCGCTCGCTGCTGGCGGCCATGCGGGCGGTATCCGAGGATCTGGCCCGTGTGTCCAACCAGCGCTCGACCGAAACCCAGCGACGCGCCGGCATGCTGTGCGCCGAACTGCAATTCGGCCGCGTCGAGGACATCCTGCGCAGCGGCCTGCACCAGTACCTGGAGCACTTCCTGGACCGCATCAACGACCTGGGCAACCGGATCAGCCAGGACTTCCTGGTGCCGTTGTCGGCATGACAAGGAGACAGGCATGAAACAGATCATCACGCACGTCACGCACTACCGCTATACCGCGCCCGTCACCTACAGCATCCAGACGCTGCGGCTGACGCCGCGCGACGACGAACACCAGCGCGTGCTGCGCTGGCACATCGAGGCGCCCGGCGCGCTCGAACAGCAGGTGGACGCCTACGGCAACATCACCCACACGCTGACGCTGAACCGGCCGCACACGGAAATCGAACTGCGCGTGGTCGGGCAGGTGCTGGTCGACCCGTTGGCGCAAGGCGCGCTGGGCGGCGAGGACAGCCGCCTGCCGGTGCACGCCTATTGCGTGCAGACGCCGCTGACGCAGGCTGACGACACCATCCTCGCCTTCGCCCACGCCGTGCTGCCTGACGGCCTGAACACGCCCGCCGACGTGCTGACACTGGCCACCGCGATCCACGACCGGGTCGCCTACGAGCCCGGCACCACCGACGTCACCACCGCCGCCGGCCAGGTGCTGGCGCTGGGCCATGGCGTTTGCCAGGACCATGCCCACCTGTTCCTGGCCTGCGTGCGCGGCCTGGGCGTGCCGGCCCGCTACGTCAGCGGCTATCTGTACACCACCAACGAACACGCGGCCAGCCACGCCTGGGCCGATGTCTGGCTGGCGGGCACCGGCTGGACCAGCGTGGACGTCACCAACCGCCAATTCGCGTCCGATTGCCACTGCCGCCTGGCGGTGGGGCGCGATTATGATTCCGCCTCGCCCGTGCGCGGCGTGCGCACCGGCGGCGGCGAGGAATCCATGGAGGTCTCGGTGCAGGTGCAGACGGCATTGCAGCAATAGCCCCGCCCGGCCACGCCGCAATACAATGCGGTGTGGTTTTTTCCTTTTTTCGATCATGACCTACTGCGTAGCCGCCCGCCTCGACGCCGGCCTGGTTTTCCTGTCCGACTCCCGCACCAATGCCGGGGTCGACCAGATCAGCGTCTTCCGCAAGATGACCGTCTTCGAACGTCCCGGCGAGCGCATGATGGTGCTGATGACCTCGGGCAATCTGGCCGTCAGCCAGGCCGTGCTGAACGCGCTGGCGCGCCAGCAGGACGAGGGCGGCGAAACCGTCTGGAACGCGCCCGACATGTTCGAGGCCACCCGCCGCGTCGGCGCGGCGGTGCGCGCGGTCTACCACCGTGAAGCGGCGGCCCTGCATGAACAGGGCGTGGACTTCAATGTCAGCCTCATCTTCGGCGGCCAGATCGGCGCCGAGCGCTGCCGGCTGTTCCAGGTGTATTCGGCTGGCAACTTCATCGAGGCCGGCTCCGAATGCCCGTACTTCCAGATCGGTGAAGCCAAGTACGGCAAGCCCATCCTGGACCGCGTGCTGCGCCCTGATACCTCGCTGGACGAAGCCGCCAAGTGCGCGCTGATCTCCATGGATTCGACGCTGCGCTCGAACATCTCGGTCGGCCTGCCGCTGGACCTGCTGGTCTATGACGCCGACGCGCTGCGCGTCACGCACTTCGCCAGCATCGACGAGCACAACGAATATTTCCGCATGATCCGCGGCACCTGGGGCGAACGCTTGCGCCAGGTGTTCGCGGAAATCCCGGATCCGCTCTGGACCCGTCCGGAAGACCCGGGCTCGCTGGTGCCCGCCAGCCGGGAGCACCAGCCGTTGCGTGCCGAACCGGTGGACGTGACACCGCCGGCCTATCCGGCGCCGCAGGTGCTGGCGGAGGATCCGGGGAAGGACCAGCCGAACTAGGCGCCTGACAACGCTTTATCAGACCCTGGAGGATGAGTCCTGCTTTTTCGAGGAGCCACGCCTGCAATCGCAGTTTTCCGCCATGATGCTTGCGGGCGCTCTCGAGCCGACTTACACTCATTCCAACGCATGTGAATTCTCATATGCCCACCTTCCGAGGCCCGCACGCAAACCATTGCTGCGGGCTTTCGTGTTTCTGCGGACGAGGGTCTTGGACACCATCCCCCGAGGGCTCGGAACGTGCATTACGTTGTCTATCTCGATGAATTCGGCCATGTTGGCCCTTTCCTTGCCCGCGACCACGCGCACTACAAGACAAGCCCGGTTTTCGGGTTCGGCGGCTTTCTGTTACCGGTCGATGCCGTGCGCGAATTCGCCATCTACTTCTACAGACTCAAATGCCATCTGCTGAGATTTGAACTGGATCGGCAGGATCAACCCGCCCATCGCTGGGAAAAAAAGGGCGCACAGCTCTACACCGTCAAGAACGTGCTCACATACAAGGCGCTGCGGGTATCGACGGGGCGATTACTGAACCAGATTCGCAAGGTGGGAGGCTACGTCATTTATGCAGGGGAATGTAAATCGGCCGATGCGCACGCGGATCGGGCCGCGGATCTTTTCAAGCGCCAACTGCTGCGCTTGATCCGAATCGCAGACCAATTCTGCAGTGCTCGAAACGCCACCTTCCTGGTGATGCTAGACGAACAACAAGCCGGCAATGACTGGCGTGAGCGCAACATGGAAGCGTGCACCCAGGCAATGTTCGAGGACCCGTACGAGAAATGCAGAGCGTTGATCGAGCCCCCCATTCAAGGTGAGAGCTATTTGTTCCAGACTCTGCAATGCGCGGACTGGATCTGCGGCTTGATCGGCCGATTGTGCGCCTACCAGACCACCCCGGATCAATACGAAGACTGGGCGATTTTTCACCGATATTTTGACGGCCGGATACGCAATTCCACGTTTCCCGCCTGCGGCCTCAGCTACCCTGGCGCTGCGACAGGGCGCGACTGACACCGGCTTACCGTACAAACCCGGCTTTCCGCTTCCCTAAACCCGGCTTGTAAAACCACAAATTCTCATCTCGCGGCTGGCGCGCCACACTGGCGCCAGCCCGCCATGCTTCGTCTTGCGGGTTGCCATAACACCATAAGGACGAGACATGACCCCGAATTTCCCGCGCGCCCTGCGGCGCCTGGCCGCGCCACTGCTGGCGCTGGGCTGCCTGGCAGGCGGCCCGGCCACGGCCCAGGACAACTATCCCAACCACGCCATATCGCTGGTCGTGCCGTTCGCGGCGGGCGGCCCCACCGATGTCGTGGCCCGCAGCCTGGGGGCCGCCATGTCCAAGACCCTCGGCCAGAGCATCATCGTCGAGAACCGGCCCGGGGCGGGCGGCACGCTGGCGGCCACGCATGTGGCGCGCGCCGCGCCCGACGGCTACACCTTCCTGATCCACCACAACGGCATGGCGACTGCCCCGGCACTGTACCGCAAGCTGCCATTCAATCCGCTGACCGACTTCGCCTATGTCGGCCAGGTGGCCGACGTGCCCATGACGCTGCTGGGCCGCAAGGATCTGCCGCCCGCCGACATGGTGGAATTCATCAAGTACGCGCGCGCCAACGGCAACAAGATCAACCTGGCCAACGCCGGCCTGGGCGCGGTGTCGCAGCTATGCGGCATGCTGTTGCAGGAAGCGCTGGGCACGCAGTTCACCACCATCCCGTATGCCGGCACCGCCCCCGCGCTGACGGCGCTGCTGGGCGGCCAGGTGGATGTGCTGTGCGACCAGACCACGCAGACCATTCCGCACATCAAGGCGCAGCGGGTCAAGCTATACGGCGTGACCACGCTGGATCGCATCAAGACGCTGCCCGATGCTTCGACGCTGCAGGAAAGCGGGCTGAAGGGCTTCGAGGTCAAGGTCTGGCACGGCGTGTACGCGCCCAAGGGCACCCCGCCGGAAGTGGTGGCGAAGTTCAATGCATCCCTGCGCGCGGCGCTCAAGGACCCCGCCTTCACGCAGAAGATGGCCGAGCTGGGCGCGGAAATCGTGCCCGAGGCCAAGCAGACGCCGGCCGGCCTGCAAAGCTGGCTGCAGTCGGAAGTGGACAAGTGGGGGCCGATCATCCGCAAGGCGGGTGTGTACGCGGACTGAAGCACCGGGCTCGCCCCGGACGTGCGCCTGCCGCCACCGCCCTGCCGACAGGTCGCGGCGGCAAGAGGCGCATGCCGGCAGCCCCGCGATGTGGCTGTGACACGTCGAAAAAAGGCCGGCAATGATTGCCGGCCTTTCCGTTGCCGCCTGGCGAGCAGCCTGGCTGCTACACGCTCAATTCCTTCCACACCGCCAACGGCGCTTCGGCGTGATTGAGGGTGTAGAAGTGCAGGCCCGGCGCGCCGTTGTCCAGCAGGTTCTGGCACAGCTCGGTGACCACATCCACGCCAAAGGCGCGGATCGAGGCCTTGTCGTCGCCGAGTTCGGCCAGGCGCAGGCGGATCCAGCGCGGCACTTCGGCGCCGCACATTTCCGAAAAGCGCAGCAGTTGGGTGTGGTTGGTGATGGGCATGATGCCCGGCACGATCGGCACCCGCACGCCCTTGGCCTGGGCCCGGTCGACGAAGTCGAAGTAGGCGTCGGCGTTGAAGAAGTACTGGGTGATGGCGGCATTGGCGCCCGCCTTGACCTTGGCCACGAAGTGATCCAGGTCCGCCGACGGATTGGCGGCCTGCGGGTGCATTTCGGGATAGGCCGCCACTTCGATGTGGAACCAGTCGCCCGTTTCCTCGCGGATGAACGACACCAGCTCGTTGGCATAGCGCAGTTCGCCGGCGTCGCCGCCCATGCCCGAGGGCAGGTCGCCGCGCAAGGCCACCACGCGCCGCACGCCTTCATTCTTGTAGGCCTGCAGGATCTCGCGCAGGTCCTGGCGCGAGGCGCCGACGCACGACAGGTGCGGCGCCGCGTCGCAGCCCAGGTTACGCAGCGTGCGCACCGCGTCGGCGGTGCCGGCGCGGGTGGAGCCGCCGGCGCCGAACGTCACGCTGACGTACTTGGGCTGGATCGCCAGCATCTGCTTGGCCGCGCGGACCAGCCGCTCCTGGCCAGCCAGGTCGCGAGGCGGAAAGAATTCCAGGCTGAACGCCGGAGAAGTCGAGTCGGACATATCGGATCAGTTATCCATAGCGCCATGCGCATTGCATGAAACAGGTGCCGCCCCCCTCCGGGGTGCCGCGGAGCCGGCTTGGCCGGTCCGCTGGCACGCCCCCTTGAGGGGAAGCGCGTAGCGCTCGGGGGTGGGAATTCAGGGGATCAGTTTGGTAAGCAGGCCCGAGATGATGCTGTACAGGATCGCACCGCCCACGGCCCACCAGAACCCGTTGACCTGGAAGCCCTTCAGCACGGAGCCGACGAACCAGAACAACAAGGCGTTGATGACGATGAGGAAGAGACCGAGCGTGACGATCGTGATGGGCAGTGTCAGCAGCACCAGCACCGGCTTGACCAGCATGTTGACCAGGCCCAGCACCAGCGCGGCGATGAGCGCCGAACCGAAGCTGGCCACGGTGATGCCGGGCAGCAAGTAGGCAACGGCCAACAGGGCCACCGCGTTCAGGATCCAGACGAGTATCAATGCCATTGTTCGACCTCCTGTATTGACGCTCCGCGGTCCCGCCATCGCCAGGCGAGACGGGCAAGCCCCGCGGACCGGAAAGCCCGCGCCGACATGGCGCGGCACTTTCCTATTTTGCTACAAGCATCAGTAGCGGTAGTGATTCGGCTTGTAAGGACCTTCGACCGGAACGCTGATGTAGTCGGCCTGGTCCTTGCGCAGCGTGGTCAGGTTCACGCCCAGCTTCTTCAGGTGCAGGCGCGCGACCTTCTCGTCCAGGTGCTTGGGCAGCACGTAGACTTCGCCCGACTTGTAGGCTTCGTTGCGCGTGAACAGTTCGATCTGGGCGATGGTCTGGTTGGCGAACGACGACGACATCACGAACGAGGGGTGGCCGGTGGCGCAACCCAGGTTCACCAGGCGGCCCTGGGCCAGCAGGATGATGCGCTTGCCGTCCGGGAAGATGACGTGGTCGACTTGCGGCTTGATCTCTTCCCACTTGCAGTCGGCCAGGCTGGCGACGTCGATTTCGTTGTCGAAGTGGCCGATGTTGCAGACGATCGCCTGGTCCTTCATGGCGTTCATGTGCTCACGCGTGATGACGTGGAAGTTGCCGGTGGCGGTGACGAAGATGTCGCCGTGGGCGGCGGCTTCTTCCATGGTCACGACCTTGAAGCCTTCCATGGCGGCCTGCAGGGCGCAGATCGGGTCGATTTCGGTGACCCACACCTGGGCGCGCAGGGCGACCAGCGCCTGGGCGCAGCCCTTGCCCACGTCGCCGTAGCCGGCGACAACGGCGATCTTGCCGGCGACCATCACGTCGGTGGCGCGCTTGATGCCGTCGACGAGCGATTCGCGGCAGCCGTACAGGTTGTCGAACTTGGACTTGGTGACCGAGTCGTTGACGTTGATGGCGGCGAAGGCCAGCTCGCCCTTCTGCGACATCTGGTACAGGCGGTGCACGCCGGTGGTGGTTTCCTCGGTCACGCCCTTGATCAGGGCAAGGCGCGTCGAGTACCACTTCGGATCACGCTCGAGCGTTTTCTTGATGGCGGCGTACAGCACGCGCTCTTCCTCGCTGCCGGGGTTGGCCAGCACCGAGATGTCCTTCTCGGCCTTGGTGCCCAGGTGCAGCATCAACGTGGCGTCGCCGCCATCGTCGAGGATCATGTTGGCGTTCTGGCCATTGGGCCATTCGAAGATCTTGTGGGTGTACTGCCAGTATTCTTCCAGCGTTTCGCCCTTGACGGCGAAGACCGGCGTGCCCGACGCGGCGATGGCGGCGGCGGCGTGGTCCTGCGTGGAGAAGATGTTGCACGAGGCCCAGCGCACTTCGGCGCCCAGGGCCACCAGCGTCTCGATCAGCACGCCGGTCTGGATGGTCATGTGCAGGCTGCCGGCGATGCGGGCGCCCTTGAGCGGCTGCTTGGCGGCGAACTCTTCGCGGATGGCCATCAGGCCGGGCATTTCGGTTTCGGCGATGGCCAGCTCGCGGCGGCCCCAGCCTGCCAGCGACAGGTCGGCGACGATGTAGTCGGAGAAGGATTTATCGGTTACAGCGTTCATGGTGTTGTAGGCTCCACGTGAAAAACGAACGGCGCACGATACGGCCGGACAACGCGAAACCACCACGACAATCGAGTGCTCGCCTTTTCCGCCATACGCGACAAAGGTGAGCGCCGTTGCTGTAACGCCACGCATGACGCGACGTTTGAACAAGGATTCCTGAGCCTGGCGAACCGGGTTCCGCGGGTCATGGGCCAGGGCATGGTCCGTGACGGGAACAGCAGGGTCGTCGCAACGCTCCTCAGGATTGCCCAGCATTGTACCGGTTTGGCCTGCCAGGGGAAATGCCCGGCGGGCGGGAGCGGCGGCGGGCCGCGCCGTCCCTGGACACGCCTCAGCCAGCCTGGATCAGCGCTTTGGCCAGTTCCGCGCCGGGCGTCAGCGGCACCAGCGAGGCCAGCAGGTCCGAGGCCACCGCGTCCCAACTGCGCGTCAGGGCGTGCTCGCGCACCGCGTGCCGGTCCAGCGTCGCCGCGGTGCGGCAGGCGTGCGCCAGGTCCTCGTCGAGGATGCCGGTGACACCCTGCGCCACCACCGCGAGCGGCGCCTCGCTGCGGAACGCGGCCACCGGCGTGCCGCAGGCCATGGCCTCCAGCATTACCAGACCAAAGGTATCCGTCCGGCTGGGAAAGACGAACCCGTCGGCGCCGCTATAAAAGGCCGGTAGCGCGCCATCGCTCTGCATGCCGAGGAACAGGGCTTCGGGAAAGCGCTTTTTCAGCCGCGCCTCGTCGGGGCCTGCGCCGACCACCACCTTGGTGCCGGGCAGGTCCAGCGACAGGAAGGCGTCCAGGTTCTTCTCGCGCGCCACGCGGCCAACCGACAGGAAGACGGGCCGTGGCAGGTCCTGGAACGCCCTCTCGGGGACAGGCTGGAACTTGCGCGAATCGACGCCGCGCGACCACACGCGCAGGTTGGCGAATTCGCGCCGCGCCAGGATGTCGCGCACCGTCGGCGTGGGCACCAGCACGCATTGCGACGGCCGGTGGAACCAGCGCAGGAAGCGCCACGGCAACGCGGCCGGAATGCCCATGCGCGCCCGCAGGTAGTCGGGGAACATGGTGTGAAACGAGGTGGTGAAGCGCCAGCCACGCGACAGCGCCATGCGCCGCGCCGCCAGGCCCAGCGGGCCTTCGGTGGCGATATGGAGCGCGTCGGGCACGGTATCGCCCAGGATGCGGCGCAGTTGCCGCCCGGGCTGCAGGCAGAGCCGTAAATCAGGCTCGGAGGGGGCCGGCACGGTGCGGCTGCCCTGGGGATTCACCACGATCAGTTCGTGGCCCCATTCGGTGAGGATCTGCTGCATGGTCGTCCAGGTGCGGACGACGCCATTGACTTGCGGATGCCAGGCATCCGTAACCAGGACGATGCGCATGATGAGGCCGGAAGTGGGCGACAGCGCGATTTAGCCCGCGCCATGTGACACCCTCAAGACCGCCCCCCGGCGCGACCGGCCTAGTTGTTGCGGCGGGGATACCCCTGCGCCTTGATGCGGATCCAGACTTCGCGCTTTTCCTCTTCCGTCATGAAGACCCAGTTGGCCACTTCCATGGCCGTGCGGCCGCAGCCCCGGCAGATATCGTCGAACAGCGTGGAACAAACGGCAACGCAGGGGGAATCCGAGGCCCGGAAGGCGCGCTGGGCGTCCTCCGGTTCAGGCAATTCGGTCAGATCGGCAAAGGAAGCATTCATGGCCGAAGAGTACCACCAGGGTTGCGTCCCCTTTTGGATTTCCCTACCCCCCGCCGTGGCTTGATTGACAGCCTGGCTAGCGCGCGTCCCAGCCAAAAAAATCGGACACCTCGCGCAACAACGCGTCTGGCGTCTCCTCGGCCAGGTAGTGGGCGCCGGGCAGCGATCCGCCGGAGACGTCGTCCGCCACCGCCCGCCACAACCCCAGCACGTCGAAATTGCGCCCGACCGCGCCGCGCTCGCCCCACAGCACGCGCAGCGGCATGCGCAGGCGCTCGCCGGCCGCGCGGCCCTGGCGGTCATGCTCCAGGTCCAGCGTGGCGGAGGCGCGGTAGTCCTCGCAGATGCCGGTGGCCCAGCCGGGCAGGCGCGCGGTGCGTTCGTACTCGGCCATCGCTTCCTCGGAAAAATGCGCCAGGCCGCCGGGGCGCCCGCCCATGACCGACCGCAGGTAGAACACCGGATCACGTTCGATCATGGTTTCGGGCATCGGCGCCGGCTGGATCAGCCAGAACCAGTGGTAGTAGGCCTGGGCGAAGGCGCGGGTGGTGTTCTCGTACATGTCCAGCGTCGGCGCGATGTCCAGCAGCATCATGCGTCCGACGGCGTCGGCATGGTCCAGGGCCAGGCGGTGCGCAACACGGGCGCCGCGGTCGTGGGCCAGCACATCGAAACGTTGATGGCCCAGGGCGCGCATCAGCGCCACCATGTCGGCGGCCATGGTGCGCTTGGAATGCGCGGCATGGTCCGGCGTGGCGGCCGGCTTGTCGCTGTCGCCGTAGCCGCGCAGGTCGGCCGCCACGCACGTGTGGCGGCGCGTCAGCTCGGGCCACACCCGGTGCCAGATGGCGTGGGTCTGCGGATGGCCGTGCAGCAACAGCAGTGGCGGCCCCTGGCCGTCGATGCGGGCGGCGATGTGAATACCGTTGACCTCGTGACGGCGCACGGGAAGATCGAAGAAAGCGGTCATTGCGGTCGGTGCCTCTCAGTCTGTGGCGTTCATTGGCCGAGCCGGTCGCGCACGCGGCGCGCCACGTCTTTCATCCAGGGATGCCGCGCCCAGTGGCCGGCCTCGAAGTGTTCCACATCCGCCAACTGCTGTAACGAGGCGCCCACCATGTCCTGTCCCTGCGAGAACATGCGGCGGTGCCGCGCCGGCAAGTCGAAATGCCCGGTCCAGCCGTCGGCGGCCCGCACCGTGCCCGCCAGCGCGTCGATCTCGACGCGGTTGGCGCCGGGGTTGGACACCCGCGCCAAGAGCGCGTCGACATCGGCCGGTGGCAGGCTCACCAGCAGCAGGCCATTATTGAGCGCGTTGAAGTAGAAGATCTCGCCGAAGCTGGCGGCCACGACCGCGCGGATACCGTACTGCATCAGTCCCCAGACGGCATGTTCGCGGCTGGAGCCACAGCCGAAATTGGGCCCGGCCACCAGCACCGAGGCGCCGGCGTAGGCGGGCTGGTTCAGCACGCAGTCCGGACGCGGCGCGCCGTCGGCGTCAAAGCGCAGGTCATAGAGCAGGCCGCGGTCCAGCCCGGCCTTGTCGATGATGCGCAGAAACTGCTTGGGCATGATCTGGTCGGTGTCCAGATTGGAGTACGGCAGGGGCGCGGCGACGCCGCTGATGATCTGGTTCATGACAGGTTCTCCAGGTCGCGCACGTCGACGATGCGGCCGGCCAGCGCCGCCGCGGCGGCCATGGCGGGACTCATCAAGTGGGTACGGCCGGCTCGCCCCTGGCGGCCTTCGAAGTTGCGGTTGGTGGTGGATGCGCAGCGCTCGCCCGGCCGCAGCACGTCGTCGTTCATGGCCAGGCACATGGAACAGCCCGGCTGGCGCCATTCGAAGCCGGCATCGACCAGCGTGGCCGCGATGCCTTCGGCCTCGGCCTGGGCGCGCACCGCGCCCGAGCCCGGCACCACCATGGCGCGGACCCCATCGGCCACCCTGCGGCCGCGCACGACGTCGGCGACCACGCGCAGGTCCTCGATGCGCCCATTGGTGCACGAACCGATGAAGACCCGCTCGATCGGCACCCCGGCGATCGGCGCACCGGGTTGCAGGCCGATGTATTCCACGGCCTTTTCCAGCGCCAGGCGCGCCAGCGCATCCGGCTCGGCCTGGGGATCGGGGACCGTGCCGGTGATCGGCATGGCCTGGTCGGGACTGGTGCCCCAGGTCACGAACGGCGCGATCCGCGCCGCGTCGAAGACATGCTCGGCGTCGAACGCCGCGTCAGCATCCGTGCGCAGGGTGGCCCAATAGGCGCGCGCCTGCGCCAGTTCGCTGGCGTCCAGGTGTCGCGCGCGGGCAGCGACATAGGCGTCGGTGGTGGCGTCCGGCGCGATCAGCGCGGCACGCGCGCCGGCCTCGACGGTCATGTTGCACAGGGTCATGCGGGCTTCGGCCGACAGGCCTTCGATGGCGCTGCCGCAGAATTCCACGGCATGGCCGCGCGCGCCCTGCGCGCCGATGCGGTGGACCACGTAGATCACCAGGTCCTTGGCCGACACGCCCGCGGGCAGGCGGCCGTCGACGCGGATGCGCATGTTGCGCGCGACCCGGTAGACCAGCGTCTGCGTCGCCAGGATGTGCTCGACTTCCGAGGTGCCGATGCCGAAACCCAGCGCCCCCAGCGCGCCGTAGGTGGTGGTGTGGCTGTCGCCGCACAGCACCACCATGCCCGGCAGGATCATGCCGTGCTCGGGCGCGATCACGTGTTCGATGCCCTGCAGCGGATCGGTGGTGTCGAACAGCGCGATGTCCTGCTCGTCGCAATTGCGCTTGAGATTGCGGGCCTGGCGCGATGAAGCGTCGTCCGCAATCACGCGCAGCGCGGCCGGCACCGGATGGGTGGGAATGATGTGGTCCACCACCGCCATCTGCTGCGCGGGCCGCAGGACGCCGCGGCCACGAGCGGCCAGGCCGCTGAAGGCCTGCGGACTGGTGTACTCGTTCATGATGTGCAGATCGACGTACAGCAAGATGTGCTCGTCGTCGATGCGGGCCACCTCATGGCTGGCCACCAGTTTGTCGTATAGCGTCATGCCGGGCATGTCGGTGCTTCCTTGCAAAAAGAGACGCGCCCGCGCGGGGCGCGATGAAACCGGTGCAGCCGCTCAGTTGGCCTCGATGCCGGCGTCCTTGACGATGCCGGCCCAGCGCGTGATCTCGCCCTTGACCATGGCATCGGTCTCGGCGGGCGTGGAGACCAGCGGATCGAAGCCCTCGCGGCGCATGCGTTCGGACAGCTCGGGCGATTGCAGCGCCTGCGCCAGCCTGGCGTTGAGTGTGTCCACCACCGCCTGCGGCGTGCCGGCGGGCGCGCTGATCACGAACCAGGTGGTGAAGGCGTAGCCGGGCAAGCCGGACTCGGCGATGGTGGGCACGTCCGGCAGCAGCGGCGAACGCGTGGTGCCGGTGACGCCCAGCGCCTTGAGCTTCTTGCCGTCGACCTGCGGCTTGGCCGCGGACAGCACGGGGAAGCTCATCTGCACCTGGCCGCTGATGGTGTCCACCATGGCCGGACCGCCGCCCTTGTAGGGCACGTGCAGCATCTGCGTGCCCGACACCGACTTGAACAGCTCGGCAGCCATGTGGAAGGTGCTGCCGGTGCCGGCCGAGCCGAAGCTCAGCTCATTGGCGGGACGCGCGCGGATGTAGTCGAGCAGTTCCTTGACATTGTTCACCGGCAGCGACGGCGATACCGTCAGCACGTGCTGCGAGGTGCCCACCGTGCCGACCGAGCGCAGATCGCGCGCGGTGTCGAACGGCATGGAACGGAACAACGCCGGGTTGATCGCCAGCGACATGGTGTTGATGGCCAGCGTGTAGCCGTTCGGCTCGGCGCGGGCCACCGCGGCCATGCCGATATTGCCGGATGCGCCGGCGCGGTTCTCGACGATCACGCTCTGGCCCAGGGTCTTGCCCCAGGCCTCGGAGATCAGGCGGGCGGCGATGTCCACGCTGCCGCCGGGCGCGAACGGCACCATCAGGGTGACGGGCCGCTGGGGAAAGGCGTCGGCCGCGAGGGCCGGCGCCATCCAACAGGAAGCGGCGGCGGCAAGCGCGAGCAGGCTGCGCAATAGATGATGAGGGGTCTTCATGGGTCGGGTCTCCTCCTGGTCGGCCGCCTGAGGCGGCTCTGTATCGGTCAACCCAGTGTATAAGCCCACTCCATTCTTATAATTAGTTAAATACCTAAATCTTTATTAAATCCAATTTATAAATCTGCCCATGGATGCGCTCTCCGACCTGGCCTTCTTCTCGCTGCTGGTCAAGCACGGCAACCTGTCCGC
Organism: Colletotrichum falcatum; assembly: GCA_019425465.1. Taxonomy (NCBI): domain Eukaryota; kingdom Fungi; phylum Ascomycota; class Sordariomycetes; order Glomerellales; family Glomerellaceae; genus Colletotrichum; species Colletotrichum falcatum. The sequence continues at coordinate 45,311 of SWKJ01000141.1, read as the reverse complement.
GGCCGCGCGCGAGCTGGGGCTGACGCCGCCAGCGGTCAGCACGCGGCTGGCCAAGCTGGAACAGCGCCTGGGCGTGCGCCTGCTCAATCGCAGCACCCGCCGCGTCAGCGTCACGCAAGAGGGCGAGCTGTATCTGGCGGAAGGCAGCCGCATCCTGGCCGACCTGCAGGCGCTGGAGCGCTCGGTCTCCAGCAGCCGGGCGCAGCCCCAGGGGCTGCTGCGCCTGAACGCCACCTTCGGCTTCGGCCGCGCCTACGTGGCGCCGGCCGTGTCGGATTTCGCCCGTCAGTATCCGGAAGTGGAGGTGCAGTTGCGCCTGACCGACCGGCCCTTGAACCTGATCGAGGAAGGCTTCGACGTGGCGGTGCGTTTCGGCGACCTGCCCGACGCGCGCCTGACGGCCCGCAAGATCGCCTCCAACCGGCGCCTGCTGTGCGCCTCGCCGCGCTACCTGGAGACCTTCGGCGAGCCGCGCGCGCCGGGCGAGCTGCAGCGCCACCGCTGCATCGTGGTGCGCGAGAATGACGTGGCCTACGGCACCTGGCGGCTCGAATCCGGCCAGCGCGCCGAGACCGTGAAGGTGCGCGGCCCGGTCAGCTCCAACGACGGCCAGAGCGCGCTGGAATGGGCCCTGGACGGCCACGGCATCGTGATGCGATCGGAATGGGAGACCGCCGAGCACCTGCGGGCCGGCCGCTTGCGGCAGATCCTGCCGGAATGGTCGACGCCGCCGGCCGACATCCACGTGCTGTATCCGGAGCGCCTGAACCTGCCCGCCAAGACCCTGGCGTTCGTCGATTTCCTGGCGCAGCGCTTCGCCCGCCATGTGCGCGCGCCGGGTTCGCAGGCCGCCGTTTGGTGACGAACGTCCCGCGCGCTGTCAGATCTCGTCGATGGCGGTGCTGGCCGGCATGTCGCCGATGGCATAGCGGTCGCGCGTGGTGACGTAGAAGCTGGCGCCAAAGCGGCCCACCGGAAAATAATCCTGCAGCCGCACGCGCCAGGTGTCCGTGTCGATCAGCCCATCGCGCGCATGCAGCCAGCGCACCTGGCCGATGAAGATCTGGCGGCTGGCGGTTTCCAGGGTCTCGAACAGGGTGCATTCGAACGCCACCGGCGCCTGCACGATGCGCGGCGGCGCCACCCGCTGGCTCGGCGCGGCGTCCAGGCCGGCGTGCGCCAGCTCGCTGACGTCGGCCGGCAGGCGGTCGCCGCAGCGGTGCATTTTCTCGGCCATGGCCTCGTCGGTCAGGTGCACCACGAATTCGCGATCGCGCGCGATGTTGCGCGCGGTGTCCTTCAGGTTGCCGTCCTCGAGCCGGTTGATGCTGACCATGACGATGGGCGGATCCTCGCCCAGCATGTTGAACATGCTGAAGGGCGCGGCATTGACCACGCCGGTTTCGGACAGGGTGGTGATCAGCGCGATCGGCCTTGGCACGATCAGGCTGGCCATCAGCTTGTAGCGCTGGTATTCGGTGATTGAATCGAAGTCGATGTCCATGTCAGGCCATTCCCAGCATCTGGGCCAGGGTTTGTGCGGGCTGCGGGCGCTCCAGGCTGATGCGCCGCTCCAGGTCCGCGAGATGGTTGTCGTTGATCTTGACCGCCTCGGCCACCTGCCCCTGCTCCATCAGGTCGACGATCTGCACGTGTTCGCCATGCTCGCAGGCGGCGTTGCCGGGCGGTTCATACAGCGCCACGATCAGCGAGCAGCGCGACACCAGTTCGGCCAGGTAGCCGTGCAGGATGGCGTTGCCCGACAGCTCGCCCAGGCGCACATGGAAGGCGCTGGCCTGGCGCGCCCAGGCTGGCTGGCCGGCGCGGTGCAGCAAGGCATGCTCGTCGCGCAACTGCTTGCGCAGCGAGGCGTAATCGGCCTTGGTCGCGCGCGCGGCCGCCAGCGGCAACAGGGCCGCTTCCAGCGCGCGCCGCGCCTCGAAGATCTGGCGCGTGTCCTCGGGGGTGGGCTCGGCCACCACCGCGCCGCGATTGTGGTGCAGGTCGACCACATGCTCGTGGGCCAGGCGTTGCAGCGCCTTGCGCGCGACCGAGCGCGAAACGCCGAAGATGTCGCACAGCGCCGCCTCGGGCAGCTTGGTGCCGGGCGTCAGCCGCTGGCTCATGACACTTTCATAGACCGCCTCGCAGATGCGGCGCTCCATGTCGGCATCGGGGGCCGTGTCCTCCAGGTGTTCGGACACGGCGGCGGCGGCCCGACGAGAAGGCGTCGCCCTGGGACGGGATTTGGCGGGATCGCGGGTAGGCATGGCGGACTCGGTGGCAACGAAGGCAAAGGGTCGATCAACGGGAAGACAGTCCGGGCGCCGGTGGCAGCCCATCGACGTGCGCGCAGATCTGGCCCGGCGTGGCGAACCAGATCTCGCCCCGGTCGCGCGCGGCCGCCAGCGGGGCCAGCGCCCGGCGCAGGTGCCGCAGGCGGTAGGGCTGCCCCACGATATACGGATGCAGCGCGATGCCCATCACCAGGGGCTGGCGCTGCGCCTGTAGCCGCATTTCCTCGAACTGGTCGAGAATCATATCGGCAAAATCGCGCGCGTCCATCTTGCGGCCCATGATCATGGGGATGTCGTTCAGCTCCTGCGGGTAGGGAATCGCCCACAGATCGCCGGCGCGCGTGCGCATGCGCGTGGGCTGGTCGTCGTGGCACCAGTTCAAGGTGTAGCGGTAGCCGGTCTCGGCCAGCAGGTCCGGGGTGGCACGGCTTTCCGAAATCCACGGCGACAGCCAGCCGGCCGGGGCGCTGCCGGCGTGGCGGCCGATGCGATCGCGGCAGTGTTCCAGCAACGCCCGTTCCTCGGTTTCGCCCAACCCCCCCTGACGATGCGCGTTGCTGTAGCCGTGGCCGATCAGCTCGTCGCCGCGCGCCAGGCAGGCATCCACCAGCTCAGGACAATGGTCATACAGCGCGGTGTTGATCAGCGCCCCTGCTGGCAGTCCCAACGCGTCGAACAGTTCCAGGCAGCGCCAGGCGCCCACCCGGTTGCCGTACTCGCGCCAGGCGTAATTGAGCACATCCGGATGCGGCGAGGCCGGCCCCAGCTCGGCGCCCAGCCCCTCGCCGAAGGCGAAATGCTCGATGTTGAACCCCAGGTAAACGGCCAGCCGCGCGCCGTTGGGCCAGGCGTAGTCCGCGCGGCCGGTGATGGGCTGGTAGGCGAAACGGTCGTGGCCGGCCAGCGGCGCGGGGGACCAGGGCGCGGCAGGCCCCGTATTAGTGCCTTGAAGCAGGGATGGATTCATTTTGGTGCAAATCCTGATGCATGATTGTGAACAAAAACCCTGTTCTTTTGAAAACAAAAACAGGATCCAACGTCGACAAACCACCGTTTTCCCCCTGGGGCACGCCACCGAAGCGCGGGTGGCATGGATCTTGCATCGGGAACGGCAGCAGCACCTCTCCCATGCAAGATCCATTCCACTTTTCCAGGAGTGCCCCGATGCGCCCGACCCGCCGTTCCTTCATGCTCCGCGCCACTGCCGCCGCCCTGTTCGCGGCCGGCCTGGCCGCGCAACCCGCGCTGGCCGCCGATCCCATCAAGATCGGCCTGATCACCGCCCTGTCGGGTGAATCGGCGCGTGCCGGCGAAGCCTTGACGCGCGGCATGACCATCGCCATCGACGAGATCAACGCCAAGGGCGGCCTGCTGGGCGGGCGCCAGGTGGTGCTGGTGCGGCGCGACGACGAAGGCAACCCCGCCAAGGGCATGGCCGCCGCGCGCGAGCTGATCTACAAGGAAAAGGTTGCCGTGCTGTTCGGCGGCCTGGATACCCCGGTGTCGATGGCGATCGTACCCATCGTCAACCAGGAGAAGGTGCCATTCATGGGCCCTTGGGCCGCCGGCACCGCTATCACGCACAACAAGGGCAACCCCAACTTCGTGTTCCGCGTCTCGGCGATGGACGAGATCGTCGACAGCGCCATGGTGCAGTACGCCCGCAAGACGTTCCAGAGCGCCAAGCCGGGCATGATCCTGGTGAACAACCCCTGGGGCGAATCGAATGAAAAGGGGCTGGACGCCGCGCTCGCCGCCGCCAAGATCACGCCGGCCGGCGTCGAGAAATTCCAGCCCGCCGACCTCGACGTCACGCCGCAACTGAGCCGCCTGAAGGCGGCCGGCGCCGACACGCTGTTCCTGGTGGGCAATGTCGGGCCCTCGGCGCAGGTGGTGAAGTCGCTGGACCGCATGGGCTGGAAAGTGCCAGTGGTATCGCACTGGGGCCCGGCCGGCGGCCGCTTCACCGAATTGGCCGGCCCCAACGCCAAGAACGTGCACTTCGTGCAGACCTACAGCTTCTTCGGCAAACAGGGCCCGGTGGGCGAGAAAGTGATGCAGGCGCTCAAGGCCAAGTATTCCGACATCAAGGGCCCGCAGGACATCACCCCGGCCGTGGGCGTGGCCAATGCCTACGACGGCATGCAACTGGCGGCGCTGGCGATCGCGCAGGCCGGTTCCACCGACGGCGATGCGGTGCGCCAGGGCTTCTACAAGATCGGCAAATACGAAGGCCTGATCAAGACCTACGAGCAGCCCTTCACGCCGGCCTCGCACGACGCCCTGCGCGAAGACGACTACGTGTGGACGCACTTCGTCGACAACCGCATCCTGCCCGTCAAGGGCGCGCAGTAAGCGCGAGGGGAGAGACGCATGCTGTGGATGTCCGCCATCGTCAGCGGCCTGGGCCTGGGTAGCATGTATGGGCTGATGGCCCTGGGCTTCTACCTGACCTACGCCGTATCCGGCACGGTCAACTTCGCCCAGGGCAGCTCCATGATGCTGGGCGCGGTGCTGACCTTTACCTTTGCGCAGACGCTGGGCTGGCCGCTGCTTGCCGCCTTGCCGCTGGCGCTGGCCTTGTGTGCGTTGTATGGCCTGGTGGTCGAGCGGCTGGCGGTCCGACCGTTCGCCAGCCGCGGCTCGAACGCCTGGCTCATGTCGACGGTGGCCTTGGGCATCGTGCTGGACAACCTGGTGATGTTCACCTTCGGCAAGGAGCCGCGCAGCCTGCCGTCTCCGCTGGCGCAAGCGCCGCTGGAAATCGGCGGCCTGGGGTTGGGCGTGTATCCGCTGCAACTGCTGATCCCGCTGGTCGGACTGGCATTGGCCGCCGCCCTGCACGCCTTGTCGCGACGCACGCGCTGGGGCGTGGCACTGTTGGCCGTGGTACAGAATCCCAACGCCGCGCGGCTGATGGGCATCCCGGTGCGGCGCGCCATCATGGCCGCCTTTGCCGTCTCGACGCTGTTCGCGGGCGTGGCCGGCGCGCTGGTCGCGCCGCTGTTCAACGTGCAGGCCGACATGGGCACCCTGTTCGGACTGAAGGCCTTCGTGGTCGCCATCCTGGGCGGCATCACCAGCGCCTGGGGCGTCATGCTCGCCGGCCTGCTGTTCGGCGTGGCCGAAGGGTTGATCACCGTCGCCCTGGGTTCCGGCTATACCCAGATCATCAGCTTTGCGCTGGTCATCGCCATCCTGGCCATGCGGCCCAACGGATTGTTCGGCCGCGCGGCCGTGAGGAAAGTCTGATGGCCCGGCAATCTGCATTCTCTTGGCCGGCGCTGGCCGCCTACGCCCTGCTGGCGGTCGTCAGCCTGGCCCTGGCGGCCAGCGTCAACGGCTATTACGTTTTCGTGATCGGCAACGTGGCCTTGCTGGCGCTCGCCGGCATCGGCCTGAACGTGCTGCTGGGCCTGACCGGCCAGATGTCGTTCGGCCATGCCGCGTTCTACGCCATCGGGGCGTACACGGTGGCTATCCTCACCGGCCAGGCGGGCTGGAATTTCTGGCTGGCATGGCCCGTTGCCGCGGCGGTGGCGGGGGTGTTCGGGCTGCTGCTGGCGCTCCCGGCGCTGCGAGTCCAAGGGCCCTACCTGGCGATGATCACGATCGCCTTCGGCTTCATCGTGGAACACACCCTGGTCGAGGGCGGCGATCTCACCGGCGGCCAGAACGGGTTGATGGGCATTGCCCAGCCCGCGCTCGGCGCGCTGGGCGGAGACCGCGGGGTGGCAATGCTCGCGATCGTGACGGTGTTCGCCGCGCTGGCCGGTTATGCGCTGCTGGCGCGCGGCAGTTGGGGCGCGGCCATGCGCGCGGTCAAGGACAGTGAAACGGCCAGTGAATCCATCGGCATCAACCCGCTGGTGGTGAAGGCCGTGGCCTTCATGGTGTCGGCGGCCGTGGTCGGCCTGGCGGGAGGCCTGTATGCGCCGCAGGCCGGCATGATCACGCCGCACAACTTCAACTTCATGCAGTCGATCCTGTTCGTGCTGGCCGTCACCATCGGCGGCGCCGGTTCGCTGGCGGGGCCCCTGCTGGGCGCGGTGGTGGTCGGACTGCTGCCCGAACTGCTGTCGAGCCTGGAGGAATATCGCCTGTTGTTCTTCGGCGCCTTCCTGCTCGTGGTGCTGTGGGCAGCGCCCGAAGGCGCGGCGGGACTGCTGGCCCGCTGGCGGCGACGCGGCCTGACACCGCGTCTGGCCCAACGCCAGGGCGGCCTGGCCGCCAATGGCCGGGCCCGCCGCGCCCTGCGCGCCGACACGCTGACCATGACGTTCGGCGGGGTGCGCGCGGTGCAGGGCGTATCGTTTCACGTCGCGCCCGCCGCCATCACTGCGTTGATCGGCCCCAACGGCGCGGGCAAGTCCACCGTCATCAACATGCTCAGCGGCTATTACCAGCCCACCAGCGGCAGCGTCGCGCTGGGCGCCGCGCCGCTGGCCGGCCTGCCGGCCCACCGCGTGGCGCGCGAGGGCATCGCGCGCACCTATCAGACCTCGCAGTTGTTCGACACTTTGAGTGTCGAGGACAACGTCGCACTGGGCCTGTTGCGCGGCCGGCTGGGCGGCCTGCTGGCCGCACGCCGTTATCTGTCGTCCGATGCGCGCGAGCGGGCCCGCGCCCTGCTGGCCTTTTGCGGATACGAAGGCGACCTGGACACGCCGGCCGCCGATCTTGCGCACGTGGATCGCAGGCTGGTGGAGATTGCCCGCGCGCTGGCCACCGACCCCGACGTCCTGTTGATGGACGAGCCCGCGGCGGGCCTGTCCCGCGAGGACAAGACACGCCTGGCCGCCCTGCTGCGGCGCATTGCCGAGGCCGGCGCCGGCGTACTGCTGGTCGAGCACGACATGGCATTGGTGATGGGCGTCTCGGATCACGTTGTCGCCATCGACGCGGGGCGCGAGTTGGCGCAGGGATCCACCGGCGAGATCCAGCAGTCCGAAGCCGTGCGGCAAGCCTACCTGGGCGACGATGCGGCGCGCCAGGCGCCCACGGCGCGTGCGCGTCCGGTTACCGGCGGCGTCGCGCCGGAAGTGCTGGGCGTGGGCAACCTGACCACCGGCTACGGCGCCAACCCGGTGCTGCATGGCATCGACCTGCAGGTGCGCGAGGGCGAAATGGTCGCGCTGCTGGGCGCCAACGGCGCCGGCAAGTCGACGCTGATGCGCACGCTGGCCGGGCTGCACCGGCCCGTCCAGGGCGGCATGCACCTGCAAGGGCAGGAATTGCAGGGGCTGAGCGCGGACCGCATCGTGGCGCGAGGTCTGGTCCTGGTGCCCGAGGGGCGGCAGGTGTTCCCGGACCTGAGCGTGCTCGACAACATCCGGCTGGGCGCCTTCCTGCATCCAGCCGATCGCGAAGCGCGCGTAGAAGAGATGCTGACGCGTTTTCCGCGCCTGCGCGAGCGGCTGCACCAGCGGGCCGGCCTGCTGTCCGGCGGCGAACAGCAGATGCTGGCGATCGCGCGCGGGCTGATGTCCAAGCCGGTGATCCTGTTGCTGGACGAGCCGTCCCTGGGCCTGGCGCCGAAGATCATCGACGAATTGTTCGAGGCGCTGGACAGGCTGCGGGCGGAATCGATGACGATCCTGCTGGTGGACCAGATGGCCGCGCTGGCGCTGTCGCTGGCCGACCGCGCCTACGTGCTGGAGTCCGGCCGCGTGGCGGCGCACGGCACGGCGCGGGAAATCGCCGCCGATGGAGCGCTGGCGCGCGCCTACCTCGGCGCGTGAGAATCGACCGGAGCCTGGCGCGGCGCGGGCGCGCCAGGCTCCGCGCCAGAACGCTCAGGCGGACTCGCCGCCCAGCCGCGCGCCCTCGCGCACGATGCCGCAGCGCTTGTAGGCGCGCATCACCACGCCCACTTCGCTGGCCAGCACGCCATCGAGTTCGCCAAGCCTGCGCGTGACCACGTCCCACAAGTTCAGGCTGTCGCGGCACAGCACATGCCAGAACAGTTGCGAAGCGCCGCTGGTGCCGAACAGGCAGCGCGTGTTCGGGTCCAACGCCAGGTGCGCGGCCAGGGCATCGACCGCCTGCGGCCGCACCTGCACGGAGATCACCGCCTCCACCGGAAAGCCCACCAGGGCCGGTTCGACCTCCACGCGGAAGCTCAGCGCGCGCCGCTCGACCAAGTGCTGCAACAGGCGCTGGGCGGTGGGCTCGCTGACGTCGGCATGGGCCGACAACTCAGCCAGGCTGGCGCGGCCGTCGCGCATCAGGTGGGCGACGATGCGCTGTTCAGATTCGGTCAACGCCGCCGGCGGCTGCGCCATCGCGGACTCCGGCCCCTCGGCGGCGGCATCGCCAGCCCGGATGCGCCACTGGCCGGCGCGGCGAAATGGCCGCAGCACCAACCGTGCCTCCACGTGCTCGACCCCGTCGATGGACGGCAGCACGCGCGTCACCACGTCGGGCATGTCGGCCGCGTCCGGCAGCGTCAGTTCCGCCATCAGGTCGGCCGTGCCGGCCAGCGTCACGACCAACTGGGTAATGCCGAGACTCGCCAGGGCCTCGGCCGCTTCGGCCACGCGCCCAGAACGGCAGCGCACCCAGGCGTGCAACACCACGCCGCGGCCCGTGGCCAGCGGGTCGGCCTCCGCAATGACGCGCAGGGCGTCGGCATCCATCAGCCGTTTGATGCGACGCGCCACCGTGCGCTCGGCGATGCCGGTGGCCGCGCCCAGCTCGCGCCAGGAGGCGCGCGGATCGGCCTGCAGGGCGATCAGGCAGACCAGATCGGTGTCATCGAGCGCCGGCATTAGGGGCTTACCCTTACTTGACGTGACCATATTCATTAATCTAACGTTCGCGCATTGATAAAAGCAAAAAATTAAACGGTCTATTTGACCAAAAATAAAATCGAGGACGTTATGAGCACCCCTTCCGCCACCCTGCGCGCCTCGCAGGGGGCAAACGCCGCGCCCGTGTCGCGCGCCCGTACGATTCTGGCCGGTAGTGTAGGCAATGCGGTGGAATGGTTCGACTGGACCATCTATGCGTCATTCGCCATCTTCTTCTCCAAGCAGTTCTTCCCCGAGGGCAACGAGACCGCCGCGCTGCTGGCGACCTTCGGCATTTTCGCCGTCGGCTTCTTCATGCGCCCGGTCGGCGGCTGGGTGCTTGGCATCTTCTCCGACCGCTACGGCCGCAAGGCCGCCCTGGGCCTGACCATCCTGATGATGGCCGGCGGTTCGCTGATCATCGCCATCACCCCGACCTACGCCACCATCGGCCTGGCCGCCCCGCTGCTGCTGACCGCCGCGCGCCTGCTGCAAGGCCTGTCGCTGGGCGGAGAGTATGCCTCGGCCACGACCTTCCTGGCGGAAATGGCGCCGCCCAACAAGCGCGGTTTTTACTCCAGCTTCGTCTTCTTCAGCGCCGCCGTGGGCATCCTGGCCGCGTCGGCGGTGGGCTGGCTGCTGACTTCGACCCTGACCAAGGCCGAGATGGCCGACTGGGGCTGGCGCATTCCGTTCTTCCTGGGCGCGCTGGGCGGCCTGGCCGGCATGTGGATCCGCCGCGCGGTCCCCGAAACCGAGGCGTTCTCGCACGCCAAGAAAGCCGGCGTCGAAAAGCAGCCGCTGCGCACCCTGCTGCGCGAGCACCCGCGTGAAGTGCTGCGCATCGTCGGCTTCTCGATCCTGACGACGTTCGCCTTCTATATCTTCGTGGCGTATGTGCCCACCTACGCCATCCGCCAGGTCAAGGCCGATCCGCAGGTCGCGTTCGCCGCCAACACCGTCGCGCTGATCGTCTTCATGCTGGTGCAGCCCGTGTTCGGCATGCTCTCGGACCGCATCGGCCGCAAGCCGCAGTTGATCTTCTTCGCGGCCGGCTACCTGGTGTTCTTCTACCCGCTCATGACCACGCTGGGGCCGTCATTCGGCTCGATTCTTGCCGTGGAGCTGTTCGGCCTGGTGCTGTATGCCATGTACACGTCGATCGCGCCGGCCATCATGTCCGAGCAGTTCCCCACCAGCGTGCGCGCCGTCGGTATCGGCACGCCGTACAACCTGGTCGTGGCGCTGCTGGGCGGCACCACGCCCTACCTGCTGACCTGGCTGCAAAGCAAGGGCATGGAGCGCTGGTTCTTCTATTACGTGCTGGCCGGCGCCGTCATCACGCTGATCACCTTCATCCGCATGCCCGAGACCCGGGGCCAATCGCTCAAGTAAGACCGGCTGAAACAAGACCGTCCCAGGCGCTGACGCCCGATCTCAACGCTTTCCGGCTCCGCGAGGACCGGAAAGCTTTTCCTTTTTCGTGAGAGCCATGCCAACCCAAGACACCGCCCTGCATTTCCGAGAAGCCCGCGAACTCGCCCGCGCCATCCGCGCGGGAGAACTGAGTTCGCGCCAGGTCACCACCCATTTCCTGGATCGCATTGCCCGCGCGGCCGACCTGGCCGCGTACAGCGAGGTGACGGCGGAACGCGCATTGGCCCAGGCCGACGCCGCCGATCGCCTGCTGGCGGCCGGCATTTCGATGGGCCCGCTGCACGGCGTGCCGGTGGCGGTGAAGGACAGCGTGCAATGGGCCGGCACCACCGCCAGCGGCGGCTCGCAGACCCGCCGCGGCGTGGTCAGCGATGAAACCGCCACCGCCGTGCGCGGCCTGGCGGCGCACGGCATGGTGGTCCTGGGCAAGACCCGCATGACTGAATTCGCGTTCGGCCTGTCGGGCCAGAACCCGACCCAGGGCACCGCCCGCAATCCCTGGGACGCGGCCACTCCGCGCGCGCCGGGCGGCTCGTCCAGCGGCGCCGGCGTCGCGGTGGCGGCCGGCCTGGCCCCGCTGGCGCTGGGCGGCGACACGGGCGGCTCGGTGCGCGCCCCCGCGGCGCTCAACGGGGTGGTTGGCTACAAGCCGTCCTCGGGCCTCATCAGCCGCGCCGGCTGCCTGCCGCTGTCCGAGACTCTGGATGTGCTGGGCCCCATCGCCCGCAGCGTGGCCGATGCACGCCTGTTGACGCAGGTGCTGGCCGGTCCGGATATCGACGATGTCGCCACGCTGGACGTCTCCGCTGCGAGCATCGCCGCGCTGCGACGCCCGGCTCCGCGCCGCGGCGGCGCCATCGCGGTGCTGGCGCCTCAGGCCTGGCCCGCGGCATTGGCCGACGAGGGCCTGCGGATCTGGCACGAGGCGCAGGAACGGCTGGACCAGGCCGGCGTCACGCCCTCGACCTGGCATCCGCCGGCGTCGCTGTCGTTCGCGCGCATGGCGGACGACAACTCGCTGGTGCTGGCCTACGAGGCCTACCGCCATTTCGGCCACCTGGCCGAGGACCCGGCGCAGCCGCTCTGGGAAGTCGTGCGCGCGCGCATCGCCGCCGGCGGCCGCATCGCGCCGGCCGACTACGCTGCCGCGCTGCAACGGCGGCAGGCCGACATGGCCACGTTCGCCGCCGCCATGCAGGGGATCGACGCCTTGCTGATGCCGGCCTGCGACCAGGCCGCACAGGCCTTGGACGCTGCCGACGTGCGCCACGCAGGCCTGGGCAGACTGTTGCGTCCCGCCAACTTCCTGGGCGCGGCGGCCATCGCGCTGCCGGCCGGGTTCGACGCCGACGGCATGCCGATGGCGGTGCAATTGCTGGCGCCCGCCGGCGCCGATGCCGCGCTATTGGACTGCGCCGCGGCGCTGGAACGCATCCTGGCGCCAGTCATGCGCACCCCCGACCTCTCGGCCTGGGACCTCTGACCCGGCCAGCGCCGTCCAAAAGAAAACGCCCCTGCATGCAGGGGCGTCTTGCCAGGCGGGGAGGATCAGGCCGACTTCTTCAGGGCCTGGACCTTGTCCGTGGCCTCCCACGAGAACTCCGGCTCGGAACGGCCGAAGTGGCCATACGCGGCGGTCTTGGTGTAGATCGGGCGCAGCAGGTCCAGCATGTTGACGATGCCCTTCGGACGCAGGTCGAAGTGCTCGCGCACCAGCTTGGCGATCTGGTCGTCGGGAATGACGCCGGTGCCTTCGGTGTAGACGGTGATGTTGATGGGCTCGGCCACACCGATGGCGTAGCTGACCTGCACCTGGCACTGGCGCGCCAGGCCGGCGGCCACGATGTTCTTGGCCACGTAGCGGGCAGCGTAGGCGGCCGAACGGTCGACCTTGGACGGATCCTTGCCCGAGAACGCGCCGCCACCGTGCGGGCAAGCGCCGCCGTAGGTGTCGACGATGATCTTGCGGCCGGTCAGGCCGCAGTCACCTTGCGGACCGCCGATGACGAAGCGGCCGGTCGGGTTGACCAGGAACTTGGTCTTGGGCGTGATCAGGCCTTCGGGGAAGCTGGGCTTGATGATGTCTTCGATGACCGCTTCGCGGATCGTCTCTTGCGTGACGTCCGGCGCGTGCTGGGTCGACAGCACCACCGTGTCGACTTCCGCCGGGCGGCCGTCGATATAGCGGAAGGTGACTTGCGACTTGGCGTCGGGACGCAGCCACGGCAGGCGGCCGTCCTTGCGCAGTTCGCTCTGGCGCTGCACCAGGCGGTGCGCGTACCAGATCGGGGCCGGCATCAGGTCGGGCGTTTCGTCGCAGGCATAGCCGAACATCAGGCCCTGGTCGCCCGCGCCCTGGTTCAGATAGTCTTCCGAGCTGCGGTCCACGCCCTGGGCGATGTCGGGCGACTGCTTGTCGTAGGCGACCAGCACCGCGCAACCCTTGTAGTCGATGCCGTACTCGGTGTTGTCGTAGCCGATGCGGCGGATCGTGTCGCGCGCGACCTGGATGTAATCGACGTTGGCGGTGGTGGTGATTTCACCTGCCAGCACGACCAGGCCGGTGTTGCACAGGGTTTCCGCCGCCACGCGGGCGTTGGGGTCCTGGGTGAAGATGGCGTCCAGAATCGCGTCGGAAACCTGGTCGGCTACCTTGTCGGGATGGCCTTCGGAAACGGATTCGGAGGTGAAGAGAAAGTCGTTGTTGGCCACAGATGCGTCCTTTGATCCCGGGATTCCCGGGGCATTGTTTCATAAGGCGCGTTGCACCCCTGACTGCATGGCATACGCTGATCTGGGCGCGACGCTTTAGCGGATTTGGCAAGCAACGCATGACGCGCCGGATCCTTGCCGTCGCCCCGCAAGTTGTCGGTTAACTCGGCGACCTGCCGATTTTAAGCGAAAATGCGGTTCTTATGCTTGTGCCGCGGGTGGGGTCTTTCACCCGAGTACCGGCACCACCATGCCCGTAATCACTCATTTGCCGCATGCTGCTCGTCCTGTTTCGCCTGTTCGCTTCCCTGCCCTTGCCCGCCGCGCACGCGCTGGGGCGCCTGCTCGGGCGCATCGCGTATGCGTTTCCCGGCAAGTACCGGCGCCGCCTGCGGGCCAACGCGACGCAGGCCGGCTACCCCGACGCGGCCTTCGCCCGGCGCGCGGCCGGCGAGGCCGGCGCCATGATCCTGGAAATGCCGCGGGTCTGGTTCCGCAATGAACAAAGCCTGGCCAAGGTCGTGTCCGACGACAACGCCGTGGTGGACGCGGCCCGCGCCGAAAACCGCGGCATCCTGTTCCTGACCCCCCACCTGGGCTGTTTCGAGATCACCGCCCGCTACCTGGCGCGCCTGATGCCCATGACGGTGATGTTCCGTCCGCCGCGCAAGGACATCCTGGCGCCGCTGCTGGAAACCGCACGCAACGGGTCCGCGGTCAACGCCGTGCCGGCCACCATGCAGGGCGTGCGGGAATTCGTGCGGGCCCTGCGGCGCGGCGAGTCGGTCGGCATGCTCCCCGACCAGGCCCCGGGCGTCGGCGATGGCGTGTGGGCGCCATTTTTCGGACGCATGGCCTACACCATGACCCTGCCCGGCAAGCTGGCCACCCAGACCGGCGTCCCCATCATCCTCACCGCCGGCGAACGACTGCCGGGCGGCCGCGGCTGGCGCATCCATTATGTGCGGGTGCCCGAGCCGCTGCCGACCGACCCCCAGGCCCAGGCCGCGCTGCTCAACGCCGCCATGGAAACCCTGATCCGCCGCTGCCCCCAGCAGTATCTCTGGAGCTACAACCGCTACAAGACCCCGCGCGGCGCCCCGCCCGCCCCCGTTGACGACGCGGCCCCCGCGCCCCAATGAAGCCGACGCCCGCCCCCGCGCCGCCCTGGTCCAAAGCTCCCACCTGTCCATGAAAGAATCCAAAACGCGCACGCTGGTCAATCTGCTGAAATGGTTCGGCCGCATGCGGCCATCCACGCGGCTACGCATCGGCGCCGCGCTCGGCTGGCTGGCCATGCGCCTGGCCAAATCGCGCACCCGCATCGTGCGCCGCAATCTCGAACTGTGCTTTCCCGAGCAACCCGAGCAAGTGCGCGAGCGCTGGGTGCGCGAACACTTCCGGGCGCTGGCGCAATCCATCGTCGACCGGGGCGTGCTGTGGTACGGCACGCCCGAAGCCATCAAGGACATGGTCACGCAGAGCGGCGCCGAGCGCATCAATGAACTGACCGCGCAGGGCCGAGCAGTGATCCTGCTGGCGCCGCACTTCATCGGCCTGGACGCGGCCGCCACCCGCCTCACCATGGAAGTGCCGAGCGCGGCCACCATGTACACGCCGCAGAGCGACCCGCACATCGACGCGGTGGTGGCCGCCGGACGCGCCCGCTTCAACGAGGTGTTCCTGGTCAGCCGCAAGGATGGCGTGCGTGAACTGATCCGCCACCTGCGCGCGCCGCGGCCGGTGTACTACCTGCCCGACATGGACTTCGGCCGCCAGGGCGCGGTGTTCGCGCCGTTTTTCGGCGTGCAGGCGGCGACGCTGCTGGCCACCGCGCAACTGGCCAAGAAATGGGACGCGGCGGTATTGCCGATCCTGGACTTCTGGAACCCGGAAACCGGGCGCTATCACGCGGAAGTCCTGCCGCCGCTGGAGAATTTCCCCGGCGACGACTCGCTGGAAGAGGCCACCGCGCGCCTGAACCGCGAACTGGAAGCCTGGGTGCGCCGCTGCCCCAGCCAATACTACTGGGTGCACCGCCGCTTCAAGACCCGGCCGCCGGGCGAACCCAAGATCTACTGACGCGCATCCAGGATCTCCCCCCGGGGCCGCGCCAAGGCGGTTTCCCCGGCCAGAATGGGCGATAATCCCCCCATGAACTGGAACTTCACCAAAATGCATGGCGCGGGCAACGATTTCGTCGTCCTGGACGGGGTCCGCCAGGCCATCGAGATGACGCCCGAGCGCGCCCGCGCGCTGGGCGATCGCCACTTCGGCATCGGCGCCGACCAGATCCTGCTGGTCGAACGCGCCACCCGGCCCGACGCCGACTTCCGCTACCGCATCTTCAACTCCGACGGCAGCGAAGTCGAACACTGCGGCAACGGCGCCCGCTGCTTCGTGCGCTTCGTGCACGAACAGGGCCTGTCCGACCGCAACCCGCTGCGCGCAGAGATCGCCACCGGCATCCTGGTGCTGGACGAGGGCGACGACGAGCAGGTCACGGTCGACATGGGCAGCACCCGCTTCGACCCGGCCGCCTTGCCGTTCGACACCTCCGGGCTCGCCTCCCGCACCGAAGGCCAGGATACCCTGTGGGAGCTGGAACTCGACGTGCCCGCCGGCCTGCCGCGCAGCGTGGCCCTGTCGGCCGTGGCCATCTCCAACCCGCACGCCGTGCAGGTGGTGGACGACGTCGACACCGCGCCCGTCGCCATCGTCGGTCCGCTGATCGAAAACCACCCGCGCTTCGCCCGCCGCGTCAACGCCGGCTTCATGCAGATCGTCGATCGCCACAACATTCGCCTGCGCGTGCACGAACGCGGCGCCGGCGAGACGCTGGCCTGCGGCACCGGCGCCTGCGCCGCCGTGGCGGCCGGCATCCGCCGCGGCCTGCTCGATTCCCCGGTGCGCGTGCAGACGCGCGGCGGCGTGCTGACCATCGCCTGGAATGGCGATCAGCTGCGCATGACCGGCCCGGCCGAATCCGTCTTCACGGGCCAGGTCGATATCGACAAGCTCGTCTTCTCCATGGCGCTGAACCGATAACCCCATGACCGATACCGCTTTCACCGCCCAGGACATCGCCGCCTTCCTGCAGGAACACCCCGGCTTCTTCGACCAGCACGCCGACGTCTTCGCCACGCTGCAGGTGCCGCATCCGCACGGCTCGCGCGCCATCTCGCTGGGCGAGCGCCAGATCCTCACGCTGCGCGAACGCAATCGCGAACTCGAATGGCGCCTGAACGAGCTGGTGCGCAACGCCACCGCCAACGAAACCATCGGCGGCCACATCTCCAAGTGGTGCTGCCGCCTGCTGTCCGAACCGGATCCGCAATTGGTGCCTGGCGAGATCGCCCTCGGCCTGGCCGAACAATTCGACCTGAACCACGTGGCGTTGCGCCTGTGGAACCTGCCGGAACTGCCCGACACCGGTTACGGCGAACCCGTCAGCCAGGACGTGCGCACCTTCACCGACAGTCTGAAGACGCCGTATTGCGGCACCGACACGGCCTTCGAGGCGGTCGCCTGGCTGGACGCCAAGCCCAAGTCGCTGGCGCTGGTGCCGCTACGCCTGGAAGCCGACGGCGCCAGCGTCGGCCTGCTGGTGCTGGGTTCCGACGACCCCGAACGCTTCACGCCCGAGATGGGCACCGCGTTCCTCGAATCCATCGGCCAGTTGGCCTCGGCCGCGCTGCACCGGTTGAACCCGGCCGCGCCCAAGGCCTGAGCCGACCATGACGGCAGGGGCCCCGGAACACGCCATGCCAACGCAAGCGCCGGACGCCCCCCTGCCCGATCCGATGGCCGCCTGGCTGCGCCATCTGGAAAGCAATCGCCGCTATTCGCCCCACACGCTGGACGGCTACCGGCGCGAGCTGCGTTTCCTGATCGAACTGGCCGAACGCGCCAAGCTGCCGCTCGACAAGCTCGGCAATGGCCATATCCGCCAGTTCGTTGCCCGGCTGCATGCGCAGGGCCGCGGCCCGCGCAGCCTGGCGCGCACGCTGGCGGCCTGGCGCGGCTTCTATCAATGGTGGGCCCCAGGGATCGGCCTGGCCGGCAACCCGGTGGCTGGCGTGCGCGCGCCCAAGGCGCCGCGCGGCCTGCCCAAGGCCCTGTCGGTGGACCAGACCCAGGCCTTGCTCGACCGCGCTCCGGCCAAGGTGGCCACCGAGCCGGCCGACCTGCGCGACCAGGCCATGTTCGAGCTGCTGTATTCCAGCGGCCTGCGCCTGTCGGAGCTGGTCGGACTGGACCTGCGCTACACGCGCTCGGCCGACCATGAATCGCGCGGCTGGCTCAGCCTGGAAGAGGCCGAGGTGATCGTGCTGGGCAAGGGCGGCAAGCGCCGCTCGGTGCCGGTGGGCCAGGCCGCCCTGGCGGCGCTGCGGCGCTGGATCGACGTACGCGGGCAGTTGGCGCCGCCGGCCGCATCCGCCGACGATGCCGCCGCGCTGTTCCTTGGCGCCCGTGGCCGGCGTATTTCGCCGCGCGTGGTGCAACTGCAACTTGCCCGGATCGCGCAGGCCGCTGGCCTGCCGACCCACGTGCACCCGCACGTGCTGCGCCACAGCTTCGCCAGCCACGTGCTGCAATCGGCGCAGGACCTGCGCGCCGTGCAGGAAATGCTGGGCCACGCCAACATCTCGACCACCCAGGTCTATACCCGGCTGGACTTCCAACACCTGGCGCGAGCCTACGATCAGGCCCATCCGCGCGCGGGCCGCAAATCCTGAACGCGGCGGCGCTTCAGCCGCCGCCGGCCAGCATGCCGCCCAACAGCAGCACGCCCAGCGCCAGCACCGCCAGCGCCGCCAAGGCTTCCACCCCGTAACGCAAGCGCGCCGCCGCGACGCCCGACAGGCGCGCGCCCAGCGCATTGGCCGCGCCGCCGGCCGCGACCGCCAGGCAGGCCAGCGCCGCCACCGTCAGGCCCGTGCCCAGGCCCATCGCCAGGGCCGAGGCCACCCCGGCGAGAAAGAATCCCTGAGACAGCGCGAACACCAGCACGATCAGCGCGCCGCTGCAGGGCCGCAGGCCCACGGCGAAGATCGCCGACCAGGCGCGGCGCCAGTTCAACGGTCCCGTCACCTGCTCAGGCGGCGGCACATGGGCATGGCCGCAGCCGCAATCGTCGTGATGGTCATGCGGATGAACGTGCGCGTGGCCACGGACCCCGCCCCGAGAAATCGGCGCCGGCGCCTGGATCGCAATGGCGCGCAAGGCCGCGGCCCCCTTCAGGGCCGGCGCCGCCGCGGCGGGCGACGCGGCCACCGCGGCCACGCGGGCCGGACGCCGCCGCAACAACGGCCGGATCGCCTTGACCCAGACCAGCCACGCGCCCAGCAGGGTCACCAGGCCATACGAGGCCAGCTCCAGCCAGCGCGTGGCCTGGTTCATCGCCGCGGCCGTGGCGTTGAACGCCAACGCCAGCACCGCCACCATGGCGATCGCCACCAGCGCCTGCACCAGCGACGACACCAGCGCCAGCAGCGCGCCGTTGCGCGCGGTCTGGCGGTTGGCCAGCACATAGGAGGAAATCACCGCCTTGCCATGGCCCGGGCCGAGCGCATGGAACACGCCGTAGGCGAACGACAGCCCGATCAGCAGCCACCCGCCGCCATCGGCCTGCCAGGCGCGCACGGCCGCCGTCAACTGCCGGTAGAAATGGGTCTGCCACACCGAGACCTGGCCGAAGAAACCCGCCAGCCAGCCCGGACCGGCGAGGCCGGCGCCGCTCTCCGGCACGCCGAAAGGATGCGCGCCCTGCGCGTCGGCCAGGCCGGCCCATGCCATCGCGGCCAGCGCCACCAGCCACGCCAGCGCGGCCTCGGGACGCCGCCCTACGAGCATTGCACCTCGATGCGATGCGTCAGGCCCTTGGTGATGGCGAAAAGCTCTTCCGGCAGCGCGTCCGGATCGGCCGGGATCGCGGCCAGTTGCTGCATGGTGTTCCAATCCAGTTCCTTGGGCTTGCGGTAAGCCTGCTTGCACGCCGCCGCGCCGGGTCCGTCCAGCGCGACCGCCCCCTTGTCGTCGAAGGCGTAGGCCACGAAGTAGGTCGGGTCGTAGATGTCCACCTGCGCGCCCGCGGCGTCCAGCGCGGCGGGCTCGGCCAGCGGCAGCGTAAACGCCAGTGACAGCCGGCCGGTCTTGGCGTTCCAGGTCACGCGCGCGTCGCGCGGCGCGGCGAACACCGCGCTCTTGCCCGCCACGGTGACCCGCGTGAAGTAATGCGACACCGGTTCGCCCAGCGCCTTCATCCAATCCTGCGCCATGCCTTTCAGGGTGTCCTCGGGCAAGGCCCCGCCCTTGCCCTTCTTGAGACCTTGCGTGGCATAGGCGCCAAACATCTCGTCGAACAGCCAGACCTGCCGCACCGCCGTCACGCGATGCTGCTCGTCCAGGTCGATGACGGCGCGGGCGTCGATCCACATATGCGGGTGCGCGGCGGCGGCGTTGGCCGCCAGCGCTCCCGCCACTGCGATCAGGGCTGCAAGGCCGCGGCGAGTTGACGAACGTTCCATTCAAACATTTCCAGGTAGGTGGCGCCAGGCTGCCCGGGCTTGGACAGGGCGTCGGAATACAGCGTACCACCCACCTTCGCGCCCGTTTCGCGCGCGATCTGCTGCACCAGCCGCGGGCTGGTAATGTTCTCGATGAACACCGCCGGGACCTTCTCGCGCTTGACCTGCTCGATGATGCGGGCCACGTCGCCCGCGGAGGGCTCGGCCTCGGTCGAGACGCCCATCGCCGCGATGAAGCTCACGCCATAGGCATCGCCGAAATAACCGAAGGCGTCATGCGAAGTGACCACCTTGCGGCGCTCCTGCGGAATCGCCGCGAAGGTCTTGCGCACGGCCGCGTCCGCCGCCTGCACGCGGGCGATATAGGCGTCGGCGCGCTTGCGATAGGCGTCGGCACGGGCCGGGTCGACGGCCGCCAGGCCGTCGGCCACGTTGCGCGCGTAGATGACGCCGTTGGCCAGGTTCTGCCAGGCATGCGGATCGGCGTCGTGGTGGTGATGGCCGCCCCCGTCGTGGGCATGGCCATGATCGTGGTCCTTGTCGCCATGCTGGTCACCGTGCCCGTCGCCATGGCCGGCGAACTTGCGCGGCGTCACGCCCTTTGACGCGACCACGGTCGGCCCGGCGAAGCCGGAGGCCTTGACCAGGCGCGGCAGCCAGGCCTCGAAGTCCAGGCCGTTGACGAACAGCACCTTGGCGGCCGCCAGCTTCTTGGCGTCGGCGGGCGTGGGTTCGTATTCGTGGGCATCGCCGTCCGGGCCCACCAGCGTGCTCACCTGAACGTCGGCGCCGCCGACTTCCTGCACGATGTCGCCCAGGATCGAAAAGCTGGCAACGACCGGCAACGGCTCGGCCGCGTGCGCCGAGCCGAAAGCGGCGGACAGCCACAGGCCGGCCGCGGCCAGCATGACACGGCGGCGCGCCAGCGCCGGGAAGAGGGAAGGCATGGTGAATCTCCTTGAGGGTTCAGGCCCGGCGCGAAACGCGCGGCGCCCGCAGCAGCCCGCCATGCGGACCGCAGACGATGGAAAACAGGTAACAGACGCCGGCGGCCAGGATGATGGCGGGCGAGGCCGGCACATTGAAGTGGTAGGACACCAGCAGGCCGGCGACCGAGGCGGCCACGCCGATGCCGGCGGCCAGCGGCAATTGGCCGGCGGCGGACCGCAACCAGAAGCGGGCCGCGGCGGCCGGCAGCATCATGATGCCGACCACCATCAAGGTGCCCAGCACCTGGAAGCCGGCCACCAGGTTCACCACCACCAGCACCAGGAAGATCATGTGGACCCAGCCGCCGCGGCCGCCGCTGGCGCGCAGGAAAGCCGGATCCAGGCACTCCGCCACCAGCAGGCGGTAGAGCGCGGCCAGTGCCAGCAGCGAAACGCTGGCCGTGATGGAGACCAGCAGCAACGACGCGTCGTCCAGCCCGAGCACCGTGCCGAACAGCACGTGCAGCAGGTCCATGTTCGAGCCGCGCAGCGATACCAGCAACACCCCCAGCCCCAGCGAGATCAGGTAGAAGGCGGCGAAGCTGGCGTCCTCGCGCAGCGGCGTCAGGCGCGCCACCAGTCCGGCCAGCAGGGCCACCACCAGGCCGGTGGCGATGCCGCCCAGCATCATGGCCCACAGCGACAGGCCCGACAGCAGAAAGCCGGCCGCCACGCCCGGCAGGATGGCGTGCGACATGGCATCGCCCATCAGGCTCATACGCCGCAGCACCAGGAACACGCCCAGCGGCGCCGCGCCGAGCGACAGCGAGCACGCGCCGGCCAGCGCGCGCCGCATGAAGCCGTAATCGAGGAAGGGCGACACGACCCACTGCAACGCGCTCATGCGTAGGCCCTCGCGTGCCATTGACGCGCCGTCTTCAGGTGGGCGTCGGTCAGGACCGACTGCGTGTCGCCCCAGGCCACCACGGATCCCGACAGCAGCAGGCACTGCGGGAAGTGCTCGCGCACCATGTCCATGTCGTGCAGCACCGCGATCACCGAGCGGCCCTGGCCGTGCAGGCCGCACAGCAACGCCATCAGGTCGTCCGCGGTATGGCTGTCGACGGCGGTGAACGGTTCGTCCAGCAGCAGCACCGGCGCGTCCTGCACCAGCATGCGGGCGAACAGGGTACGCTGCATCTGGCCGCCCGACAGCGTATCCACGCCGCGGCCGGCCATGTCCGCCAGGCCCACGGTTTCCAGCGCCTGCATGCAACGGTCGAGTTCGTCACCACCGTAGCGCCGCCACCCGCCAACCCGGCGCCAGGCGCCCAGGGCCACCAGGTCGAGCACCGTCACGGGAAAGGCGCGGTCCAGTTCGGCGGCCTGGGGCAGCCAGGCCAGCTCGGCGCGGCCGGCGCCGCCGATGCTGACGCGGCCCGACATCGGCCGCAGTACGCCCATGATGCCCTTGACCAGGGTCGATTTGCCCGCGCCATTGGGCCCGATCACGGCGGTCATGGCGCCCGGCTCGAAGCGGCCCGAGACGCCGCGCAGCGCCGCGTGCCCGTGCCACCCGAAGGAGGCGTTGTGCAGCTCGATGGCGACCGGGGCGGCGCTCACCGCGGCCACCAGTCCAGCGCCCAGCCGGTCAGCGCCCACAGCGCGGCGACCGCCACCAGGGCGAAGGCCATCCGGCGCCAGGCGGATACGAGGAAGGCGGAACGGAACGACGCGCGGAGCCGCGGCGCGGCGCCGGGCCGCGGAGGCAGGAGCGAAAAATGGGACATGACGGCGGCAAACGGTAAAACAGCATTATGTTATATCATATCTAAATCGGCTTGAATCGACGGCTTTTGCCCGCACCTGGATGTTTTCTGCTACCTTCCAGGCATCTCGCGCGCGTCGCGCGCGTTCCCTATTCAGATGAAGCCCGCCATGCCCGCTCCGCCCCGTTCCCCTCGCAGTGACACCGTAGGCGCCCAACTCAGCGTCGCCGAGGCGCTGTGCGAACAACGCGGCAGCCGCCTGACCCCCATCCGCCGCAAGGTGCTGGAACTGCTGCTGCGCCATGGCCGCAGCCTCAAGGCCTACGAGCTGCTCGAGGCGATGCGCGAAGTGCATCCGGGCGCCGCGCCTCCCACGGTGTACCGTGCGCTGGACTTCCTGATGGACGAAGGCCTGATCCACCGCCTGGACGCGGTCAACGCCTGGAGCGCCTGCCACGACGTCGGCGGCGCGCCCCATGACCTGCTGGTGGTCTGTACTGGCTGCGGCGCGGTGGCCGAAGTGTCCGACCCCGCCATGAGCCGCCAACTGGCCGAGCGCGTCGCCCAGACGGGCTACGTGCTGGCCACCCACGAGACCGAGATCCGGGCCCTCTGCCCGCAGTGCCAGAAGAAGCAACCGGCCGACGCCGGGCATCACCACCATCATCATTGAGACGCGCGGCTCGGCCCGTCGGATCGGGCCCTTCCCGCCGCCGTCCGTCCGCCCTCATCCGGACCCTTGAAATCCGGAAAATCGCCCCAAAATAGCGATATCGCCCGATACTTGACGGCGTACAGCCGCGATCTGGGCGGCTACGGCCCCCGGGTTGGCCCGGGGTTTGCCCCCTGCCCCCGACTGTGCTGTAATCCTGCGTCCGGCCGCAATCGGCGGCCCTCGCAGCCTGTGGCAGTAACATCGGTCGAGCGATGTCAGGCAGGCAATCGGCACCCGCTGCCGTCCGCCAGCATCCCGCGCTTGACCGCCGTGTCTAACCGCCTTTACTTCACGCAAGCAGCTTCGCCATGAACACCCCGCGCAGTTTGGACAAAATGGTTCCCGTCACCATCCTCACCGGCTTTCTCGGTGCGGGCAAGACCACCCTGCTCAAACGCATCCTGACCGAATTCCACGGCCGCCGCGTCGCCGTGATCGAAAACGAATTCGGACCCGAAAGCATCGACAACGACCTCCTGGTGCAGGACAGCGACGAGGAAATTATCGAGCTGTCCAACGGTTGCGTCTGCTGCACGGTGCGTGGCGACCTGATGCGCACGCTGTCCGACCTGCGCGCCAAGCGCGAGGCCGGCACCTTGAATTTCGAACGCGTCATCCTGGAAACCACCGGCATGGCCAACCCCGGCCCGGTGTGCCAGACGTTCTTCATGGACGACGACATCGCCGAGTACTACCGCCTGGACGCGGTGGTCACGGTGGTCGACGCCAAGCACGGCATGGCGACGCTGGACGAACAACCCGAAGCCCAGAAGCAGGTCGGCTTCGCGGACCGCATCCTGATCTCCAAGAAGGACCTGGTCAACGACGTCGACTACGAAGCGCTGCGCAACCGCCTGCTGCGGATGAATCCGCGCGCGCCCATCACGCCGGTCAACTTCGGCGACGCCGACCTGAAGTCGATCATCGACATCAGCGGCTTCAACCTGAATTCCATCCTGGACATCGACCCGGACTTCCTGGCCGATGAGCATCCCGACGCCGCCCACAGCCATGCCCACGGGCACGGCCACGATCATGACCACGGCCATGACCATCACGGTCACGACCATGACCACGACGGCGAATGCGGGGCGCACTGCAATCACGCGCATCATCACCACCCCAAGCACGACGACGAGATCGGCGCCTTCGTGTTCCGTTCGAACAAGCCGTTCGATCCCGCCCGGCTGGAGGAATTCCTGGGGGGCGTGGTGCAGGTCTATGGTCCCGATCTGCTGCGCTACAAGGGCATCCTGTACATGAAGGGCATCAACCGCCGCATGTTGTTCCAGGGTGTGCACATGATGATGGGCGCCGAACCCGGCAAACCGTGGACCGCGGCCGAAAAGCCGTCCACCAAGATGGTCTTCATCGGCCGCAAGCTGCCCCAGGAGATTTTCACCCGGGGCTTGGAGCAGTGCCTGGCGGGGTGATCCCCTTTTTGGATACGTGACGCGGTGCGACGAAGGCAGTACTGTGAGGTACGAATAGCGTAGGCAGCAAGCACACGGACCGGGAAGACAAGCCCGCGCCAGGATCGATTCATAGTGGAGTGTTTTCATGGCTACCAAGGCAGCAACCAAAAAATCAAGCAAGTCGACGAGCGATACGGCGATTGATCTGCCCAGCGAGAAGGAATTGCTGGCCATGCCCGAGTCCGACTACATGAACGAACGCCAACTGGCGTTCTTCAAGGAACGGCTCAAACAACTCGAACAGGACATCCTGGCCAACGCCGGCGAGACCACCGAGCACCTGCGTGAAACGCAGTTCGTGCCCGACCCCGCCGACCGCGCCACCATCGAGGAAGAACACGCTCTCGAGCTGCGCACCCGCGATCGCGAACGCAAGCTGCTCAAGAAGGTGCAACAGTCCATCGCCCGCATCGACAGCGGCGAGTACGGCTGGTGCGAGGAAACCGGCGAACCCATCGGCATCCCGCGCCTGCTGGCCCGCCCCACCGCCACCCTGTCGCTGGAAGCGCAGGAACGGCGCGAAATGCGGCAGAAGCTGTACGGCGACTGATCCGTCCCGTTATTCAAACGCCACATCGAAAGGCTATGCTGGTTTCCGGCATGGCCTTTTTTCATTGCCGGGCCGTCCCAACCTGACGACGCCTCCGAGGAGGCTGATGGCCGAAGATGCCGGGGGGAGGCCGTGGTTTCTTCGTTGGCCGGCAAGCCTTGATTTCGTCCGCATCGCCCCCAGCTAGTCCTTTCAAAGGAAGGAACGCATGGAACAATTTCACGCCACCACCATCGTGTGCGTGCGTCGCGGCAACCGCGTCGCACTGGGCGGCGATGGCCAGGTCACCCTGGGCAACATCGTCATCAAGGGCACGGCGCGCAAGATCCGCCGCCTGTACCACGACAAGATCCTGGCCGGCTTCGCCGGCGCCACCGCCGACGCGTTCACGCTGCAGGAGCGTTTCGAAGCCAAGCTCGAAAAGCACCAGGGCAACCTGATGCGCGCGGCGGTCGAACTGACCCGCGACTGGCGCACCGACCGCGTCCTGCGCCGGCTCGAGGCCATGCTGATCGTGGCTGACGCCGAGCACACGCTGGTGCTGACCGGCAACGGCGACGTGCTCGAGCCCGAGCACGGCCTGGCCGCCATCGGCTCGGGCGGGGCCTATGCCCAGTCCGCCGCCCTGGCGCTGCTGCGCAACACCGACCTGGCGCCCGAGACCATCGTCAAGCAATCGCTCGAGATCGCCGGCGACCTCTGCATCTACACCAACCAGAACCACGTCATCGAGACGCTGGGCGACTGACGCGCCCTCGCGGCGCCAGTCCGGCGCCGCGGCCCGTCCCCCAGCATCGCCCCGCTTCAAGGATCCGCCCTCATGTCCGCCTCCAACATGACGCCCGGAGAGATCGTCTCCGAACTCGACAAGTACATCGTCGGCCAGAACCGCGCCAAGCGCGCGGTGGCGGTGGCCCTGCGCAACCGCTGGCGCCGCCAGCAGGTGGCCGAGCCGCTGCGCCACGAGATCCACCCCAAGAACATCCTGATGATCGGCCCCACCGGCGTGGGCAAGACCGAGATCGCGCGCCGCCTGGCCAAGCTGGCCAACGCGCCGTTCATCAAGATCGAGGCCACCAAGTTCACGGAGGTGGGCTACGTCGGCCGCGACGTCGACACCATCATCCGCGACCTGACCGAATACTCCATCAAGCAGACCCGCGAGCTGGAGATGCGCCGCGTGCGCACCCAGGCCGAGGACGCCGCCGAGGACCGCATCCTCGACGCCCTGGTGCCGCCGCCCCGCGGCGCAACGGGCGAGCCCGAGCGCGGTGAAGACAACAGCGCCCGCCAGACCTTCCGCAAGCGCCTGCGCGAAGGCAAGATCGACGATCTGGAGATCGAAATCGAAGTGGCCCAGGCCGCGCCGCAGATGGACGTCATGACGCCTCCCGGCATGGAGGAAATGGCCGAGCAACTGCGCGGCATGTTCGCCGGCCTGGCGCGCGACAAGAAGAAGTCCAAGAAGATGAAGGTGCGCGAAGCCTTCAAGCTGATCGTCGACGAGGAAGCCGCCAAGCGCATCAACGAGGAAGACCTGCGCACCGTCGCCATCAACAACGTCGAGCAGAACGGCATCGTGTTCCTGGACGAGATCGACAAGATCGCGGCGCGCCAGGAAAGCGGCGGCGCCGACGTCTCGCGCCAGGGCGTGCAGCGCGACCTGCTGCCGCTGGTCGAAGGCACCACCGTCAACACGCGCTACGGCATGGTCCGCACCGACCACATCCTGTTCATCGCCTCGGGCGCCTTCCACCTGGCGCGCCCGTCCGACCTGATCCCCGAGCTGCAGGGCCGCTTCCCGATCCGCGTCGAACTGGAATCGCTGACGGCCGAGGACTTCGTGCGCATCCTGGGTGACACCGACGCCTCGCTGACCAAGCAATACACGGCGCTGCTGGCCACCGAGGACGTGCAACTGGAATTCACCGACGAAGGCGTGCGCCGCCTGGCCGAGCTGGCCTACGAGGTCAACGAGACCACCGAGAACATCGGCGCCCGCCGCCTCTATACCGTGATGGAAAAGCTGCTGGACGAACTGTCGTTCGACGCCACCGCCTCCAGCAACAAGACGGTGAAGATCGACGCCGCCTACGTCAACGCGCAGTTGGCCGAAGCCGCCAGCAGCCAGGACCTTGCCCGCTACGTGCTGTAAGGCGCGTGCCCCGGCTCCTGCCGGCGGCATGAACACGAAGGCCCGCCGCGAGCGATCGCGGCGGGCCTTTTTCCGGGACGTGACCCGTCCTGAATTTGGTTGACACCTTTTTGAGAGAAAAAAGGAGAGTCAATTGGAATCAAGGATCAAGCGAACCCAGCGGGATTACAGCCTGGCTTTTAAACTGTCGGTGGTCGAGCAGGTGGAAAAAGGCGAGCTGACGTACAAAGAGGCGCAGCGTCGCTACGGGATCCAAGGCCGGTCGACGGTGCTGGTGTGGCTGCGCAAGCATGGTCGCCCGGGCTGGAGTGGCTGGAGCTTGCCGACGGTCAGAGGAGTGGATATGGATCGTCAGGGCAAGGGACTCACGCCCGAGCAGCGGATCAAGGAGCTGGAGGTTCAGCTCAAGGAGGCGCGCGAGAAGGCGCAGTTGTTCGAGGCCGTGGTCAACGTGCTGGAGAAAGACTACGGGGTGCGCGTCGTAAAAAAGCCTTCGGGCAAGTCCTCACGCAAAAGCTCGTCCAAGGGTTGAGCGTGGCAAGGGCTTGCCGCTACATGGGGCACAGCCGCCAGGCCTATTACAAGGGCAGGCACAGGGAGCGAGAGCGCCAGCAGCAGGCTTGCCAGGTGGTGTCGATGGTGACGGCGTTGCGGGTCCGGCAACCGAAGTTGGGTACGCGTAAGCTACATCACGTGCTGCGCCAGCCGCTGCGCGAGGCGGGGATCAAGGCCGGGCGCGATGCGCTGTTCGACATCCTGCGCAGCGCCCGGATGCTGGTCAGACCGCGCCGGGCGTATCACAAGACCACGGACAGCCATCACCGCTTCCGGCGCCACCCGAACCTGCTCAAGGCGGGTCAAGGCCAGGTGGTGGCGACCGGCCCCGAGCAGGTCTGGGTGGCGGACATCACCTACCTGCCGACCGACCAGCGGTGCACCTACTTGAGCCTGGTGACCGATGCCTACTCGCGCAAGATCGTGGGCTACCACGTGGCCGAGAATCTGCAGACCGAAGGGGTGCGCCGCGCGCTGGAGATGGCGTTGCGCTCGCGGCGCTCGAGTCAGCCGTTGGTGCACCACTCGGATCGAGGCATCCAGTACTGCTCGACGTACTACCAGCGCCTGCACGCCCGCCATGGCATCCGTTGCTCGATGACCGACGGCTACGACTGCTACCAGAATGCCTTGGCCGAGCGGGTCAACGGCATCCTGAAGGGAGAGCTGTTGCTCCAAAGACCCGCTGATCTGGCCCAAGCCAGGCTCATGGTCAGGCAGTCTGTCCAGATCTACAACACCGAGCGCCCACATCTGTCCCTACAATGCAAAACACCCGATGAAGTTCATCGGGTGCTCAGTCCGTAATCGCTACGGATACCGTCCCGTAGGTGTCAACCTAGGGCAGGACGGGTCAACGGCGGCGTCCGCGCCGGACCTGCCGCGGCGGTGCCGGTCGCCATGCGGGCGCCGTATCGACGCCCGCGGCGCGCGTTCAGTTGGTGATCGCGGTCACCACATACTTGCCATCCTTGCGCTCGGCGGTGAAACGCACCTTGTCGCCGGCCTTGATCTTGGCCAGCAGCGCCGGATCGGCGTCGTACACCAGCGTCATGGCCGGCAGGTCAAGCGCCTTGATGGCGTCGTGCTTGATGGTGACCTTGCCCGCGCCCGGGTCCACGCGCCGCACCTCGCCGCTGGCGTCGGCCTGCTGCGCGAACGCCAGCGGCGTGGCCAGCGACACGACGGCCATCGCGGTGGCGACGGCCAGGGGCGTGGTGTATTTGCGGTTGAAAGCCATGCTTTGTCCTCCGATTGCAGCGAGAATACGGGACCGGCTTGGCGGTACCTCGCTGCTTGCATAGTGCTAGGATACCGCCCCGACGCAACAGTTCCATCCGGATTCTGCAACAATTCTGTCTATAGATTGCTATCCTGCGCTCACGCACGCCGTGTGCTTACTCGCCGACGCATTCTCCACACGACTCGTCACCGACTTCAGGACGTTCCCATGGCCAACCGCTTATCAGTCATTGCTACCCGTACCGGCGACGACGGCACCACGGGTCTCGGGGATGGCACCCGCGTTTCCAAAGATGCGCCACGCATTGCCGCACTAGGCGATGTGGATGAATTGAATAGTGCTATCGGCGTTGTGCTCACGCACACGCTGCCCCCGGAGGTCTTGAAAGACCTGCTGACGGTGCAACATGATTTGTTCGACATGGGTGCAGAGCTCTGCATCCCGGTTCATACGGCCCTCAATGACGAACAGGTCGCCTACCTGGACGCCAGGCTGGCGCACTACAACTCTGCCTTGGCCCCTCTGCGGGAATTCGTATTGCCCGGTGGTTCCGCCCCGCTGCGCACGCGCACATGGCTCGCGCGATCTGCCGGCGGGCCGAGCGCGCGGTTGTCGCCCTGGCGCGCGCGGACCGAGTCAATCCACCAGTGCGCCAATATCTGAATCGACTTGCCGACCTGCTGTTCGTCGTCGCGCGCTATCTGAATCAGCATCTAGGTTGTCGCGATGTGCAGTGGCGCAGCCGCCACTCGCGCCAAGATTAGCCGCCGATATATTGCCATCGTATGCCGCGCCGCTTGCCGTCCCCATAATTCTTTGAAATACAAGGCCATTTTGGCGCTCAAAACGAGTTGCAATCCCGCTGAAACGGGATGTTTTGTTGGCACTCGTTAGATTTCAGTAAGATTTCAGCATGCGCTTTACGGCATAATGGAGGGTTATTGAGCGGTGATTCAGGCCGCGCTTTTTCGCTCGAGAGCCAAACTATAATGAGTATCATTGTCACCGGTGGCGCCGGCTTTATCGGTTCGAATTTCGTGCTCGACTGGCTCGCCCAAAGCGACGAGCCGGTCATCACGCTGGACAAGTTGACCTACGCCGGCAACCCCGACAATCTTTCCTCGTTGAAAGATGACGCGCGCCATCGCTTGGTCCACGGCGATATCGGCGATGCCGATCTCGTCACCCAATTACTGGCCGAGCACAAGCCACGTGCGGTCCTCAACTTCGCCGCCGAATCCCATGTCGATCGGTCCATCCATGGTCCCGGCGAATTTATCCAGACGAACATCGTGGGCACGTTCCATCTGCTCGAAAGCGTGCGTGCCTACTGGTCGGCGCTTCCTGATGCCGAGCGTGCGGCCTTTCGCTTCCTGCACGTGTCGA
Organism: Colletotrichum falcatum; assembly: GCA_019425465.1. Classification (NCBI taxonomy): domain Eukaryota; kingdom Fungi; phylum Ascomycota; class Sordariomycetes; order Glomerellales; family Glomerellaceae; genus Colletotrichum; species Colletotrichum falcatum. Next base: position 14,767 of record SWKJ01000141.1, on the reverse strand, counting down.
CCGACGAGGTCTATGGCTCGCTGAGCAAGACAGACCCCGCCTTCAAGGAAACGAATCGCTACGAGCCTAACAGCCCGTACTCGGCAAGCAAGGCCGCCAGCGACCACTTGGTACGGGCCTATCACCATACCTACGGCCTGCCGGTCCTGACGACCAACTGCTCGAACAATTACGGCCCTTACCACTTCCCCGAGAAGCTGATTCCCCTGGTCATTCACAATGCCCTGGCAGGAAAGCCGTTGCCCATCTATGGCGATGGCCAACAGATACGCGACTGGCTCTACGTTCAGGATCATTGCAGCGCGATCCGCCGAGTCCTCGAAGCCGGCAGACTGGGGGAGACCTATAACATCGGAGGCTGGAATGAAAAAGCCAACCTGGAAGTCGTCCACACGCTTTGCGCGCTGCTCGACGAACTGAGCCCACGCGCCGACGGCCAGTCCTATGCCACCCAGATCACATTCGTCAAAGACCGCCCGGGTCATGACCGTCGCTATGCCATCGACGCCACGCGTCTGGAACGCGAACTCGGCTGGAAGCCCGCAGAAACGTTCGAGACCGGCATTCGCAAGACCGTAGCCTGGTATCTGGCCAACCCGCAATGGGTGGCCAACATCACCAGCGGCGCCTATCGCGAGTGGATCCACACCCAATACGCAGCCTGACATGCGATGAGCCCGGCATGGCCAACGACACCTGATGTGCCGTTCGCCATGCAGTGTCCGGGACTCGCATTGCCAACAGGCCAACAACTAGCCAAACGGGTGACCCGGTGAATCAGCGGATCGCAATTCTCCTTTGCACGTACCAGGGTGAAACATACCTGGCTGAGCAGTTGGACTCATTCGCCGCGCAGACGTATACCCATTGGGAACTCTGGGCGTCGGATGACGGCTCCGTCGACAGCACGGCCCAGATACTTGAAAGCTATCAACGTCTCTGGGCACCCGGTCAACTAACGATCCGCTCAGGCCCTCAAAAGGGATTTGTCGCAAATTTCATGTCCTTGCTCTGCAGCCCGGACCTGAATGCCGACTACTACGCGATGTCCGACCAAGACGACATCTGGCACGCCGACAAATTGCGGCGGGCCGTCGATTGGTTGCGTCAGATACCCGAAGACATCCCGGCGCTGTATTGCACCCGCACCGAACTCATCGACGAAACCGGCCACACGCTGGGTTACTCCCCTCTGTTCCGAAGGCCGCCAAGCTTTGCCAATGCCCTCGTGCAAAATGTGGCGGGCGGCAATACGATGGTCATCAACAATGCGGCGCGTGCCCTGCTACTGGAAGCGGGTGCCGATCTGAATGTCATTGCGCATGACTGGTGGGTCTACATCGTGGTCAGCGCCTGTGGCGGCCGAGTGCACTATGACAGTCAGCCCTCACTGCGGTATCGTCAGCATGGCGCAAACCTGATCGGTGCCAATGCCGGTCTGGCAGCACGTCTGCAACGGATTCGAATGCTGTTCCGTGGGCACCTCAAGGCGTGGACCGACCAGCACGTCATTGCATTGGCCCCCCTGCTGCCCAAACTGACTCCCGCCAATCGCCGCATCTACGACCGCTTTGTCAGTGCCCGCCAACGCAGCCTTCTGCCCCGAGTCGTCGGAATCAAGTGTTCCGGCATATATCGCCAGACGACCTTGGGCAACCTGGGGCTGCTGGCCGCCGCAATCTCCAACCGAATTTGAAGGTAGCCATGAAAATCCTGCTCCTAGGCAAAAATGGCCAGGTCGGCCATGAATTGCAGCGAACCTTGCTTGCACTCGGTGAAGTGCATGCCTTTGGCCGCCAGGATGCCGACCTTGAAGACCTGGACGCACTCGGCCGCTTGCTCGATACCCAAACGCCCGACATCATCGTCAATGCCGCCGCCTACACCGCCGTGGACAAGGCCGAAACCCATCAGGACGCGGCACGCAGGATCAATGCCGAGGCCGTTGCGCTGCTTGCGTGCTACGCGCAGGACAAGCGTGCCCGTCTCGTGCACTACTCCACCGACTATGTGTTCGACGGCACCAAGGCGACCCCATACGACGTCGGCGACCAGACCAACCCGCAAAGCGTGTACGGCGCCACCAAATTGGCAGGTGAATCCGCGATACTGGCGAGCGGCTGCGATGCACTGATACTGCGTACCAGCTGGGTATTCTCGACGCATGGCGGCAATTTCATCAAAACGATCTTGCGCCTCGCCAAGGAGCGCGACGCGCTGAGCATCGTCGCCGATCAGCATGGCGCGCCCACCTCGGCCGAACTCATTGCAGACGTCACGACGTTGGCGATCGCCGGATGGCTGCAGGGCAGCCTGGCTGGCGGCATCTATCACCTTACGGCCTCCGGGCACACCACTTGGCATGGATTGGCCTCACATGTCGTCGAGCGGGCGCGCCAAAATGGAGCAACGCTCAAGACCGAAGCGGGCAACATCAAACCCATTGCGACCGAAGAATATCCGGTCCCGGCGGTTCGACCGAAGAACTCCAGGCTGAATACCGCCGCCCTGACAACTCCGCTGAAACTGCAGTTACCTCATTGGACGGTCCACGTCGACCGCACGGTAGATCAACTCTCGTCTTTGGAACTCTCCGCATGAAGCGCAAAGGTATTATTCTGGCAGGCGGCTCCGGCACTCGGTTGCATCCCGCCACCCTCGCGATCAGCAAGCAATTGCTGCCGGTTTTCGATAAACCGATGATCTACTACCCGCTGAGCACACTGATGCTCTCCGGAATCCGGGACATCCTGGTCATCTCGACCCCGCAAGATACGCCCCGTTTCCAGCAATTGCTCGGTGACGGCTCGCAATGGGGCTTGAACCTGCAATACGCAGTCCAGCCTTCGCCTGATGGCCTGGCCCAGGCCTTCCTGATCGGTGAAAAATTCCTCGGGAACGACCTGTCGGCGCTCGTGCTGGGCGACAACATTTTCTACGGCCACGACTTCCATCAGCTTCTGGCCAACGCCCATGCCCGCACCGACGGGGCCAGCGTATTTGCTTATCACGTGCACGACCCCGAGCGGTATGGTGTGGCGGAATTCGATGAAAACGGCACCGTCCTTTCGCTCGAAGAAAAGCCGGCCGAGCCGAAATCCAACTACGCCGTCACCGGCTTGTATTTCTACGACAAGGACGTGATTGAAATCGCCAAGCAGATCAAGCCTTCGGCTCGCGGCGAACTCGAAATCACCGACCTGAACCGTGTCTATCTCAACCAGGGCAAACTCGGCGTGGAAATCATGGGCCGCGGCTATGCCTGGCTTGACACCGGGACGCACGAATCCTTGCTCGAAGCCAGCCAGTTCATCTCGACACTGGAAAACCGCCAAGGGTTGAAGGTCGCCTGTCCCGAAGAACTCGCGTTCCGCAACAAGTGGATCACCCCTGAGCAGTTGGAAGCCTTGGCGGCACCCTTGGCCAAGAACGGCTACGGCAAATACCTGCAGCGCCTTTTGGTCGAAAAGGTTTATTGAACGGGTCCGACACCCTGGCGATACGTGTGGGGCACCCAGGGCCCCCACTTGCTTTCGTACAGCGCGCGGTTTTCGTTGAATAACTTCATCCGTCGCTCCACGCCCATCAAATTGAAGGATGCGGAATGGTGATGGTGAATGAATACGTCTTCCGCGCACGCCACGGTGTAGCCCAGTTGCTGTACGCGACGGCAATAGTCGTCGTCCTCGAACATACCGATACCGAAGGCTTCATCGAGCTCGCCGACCTTTTCGTAGATTTCCCGCGTAAAAGCCACGCAGAAGAAGGCGGCCGTATATAGCGTTATCGTTTCGCCCATGTGGCTGGCGGTATAACGTCGCGCTGCGGCCTCCATCTCGTCCATCGAACCGTACGAAATATCGATGCGGGACTCGTTTCCAATGTTGTTGGTGACAGGGCCGACGATGCCCATGCCCGAATTGCGCTGCAAGTGGCGGACCAATGACCCCAACCAGCCCGAGGTCACGTACGTGTCGTTATTCAGCAGCACCAGGTATTCCCCTCGTGCGATCCTTAGCCCCTGATTGTTGCCTGCGGCGAATCCCCGGTTGTCCGCATTCAGGATGATCCGTCGGTTCTCACCGCGACGCGCCCATTCCTTCAGGTATTCGGGCGTGGCATCGCGCGAATCATTGTCGACGACGATGATTTCAACGTTTTTGTAGTGCGTATTCTTTTCCAGGCTGTGCAAACACGCGTGAGTCAGCTCCAACTTGTTGTAGGTGACCAGCACCACGCTGACCAATGGCGGCACGCTCTGGTCCAGCTGTTGGACAATGGCGCGCGCCCGGTCCCGTGCATCCACTTGGCCATCGTCGGCAGACAGAATCAGGCCTGGATCGCCCTCAAGCCCAGCCAGGCTGATATCCCCAGGATCGATCATCGTGTCATACGCCAAACGTCGGTTGGGCACCTGATCCGCGCAACCCAGCCAAAACGGGTGCTGCAACAATGAAATGATGGATGTCGGGGCCGACTGGTCCACAAACATCGCCAGACTGGCTTTCAGGCGCTCCATCATTGCGGCGTCAATCGACGGATCGTGAATCGACTGCGGATTCGCCACATGCAGATGGACCACATTCAACAGGCCGTCCGCCGAAACCGCCTCAAGCTGAAACCCGGGCTGGTCGTCCTCAATGAATCGGCTGGAGAAAAAGTAGGTCCGATGGCCCAACTCGGCCAAGCCTTGGGCAATCTGTTGCGAGCGGACCGCCAGGGATGGCCAGTCGGCGCCCCCCCAGATGAAGACGTCTGCGCGGCCCTTGGTACCCCGCAAGGGCGGCACAAAGTGCCCTTCCCCCCCTGGCATGTACTGCGGTACGGCCAATGCAGCGCCAGCCGGAGTTGTTGCCTCGCCCCCCACAAGCGCGCGCTTCAAAGCTTGTTTCCAAGCCTTTGGCATCGGCGCATGGCGGTATGCTGCCCGTGCCATTGCCTGGAGCTTGCGCTTGCCTGTTCTTGCCGCCTGCCCCAGACCGCGAATCGGAGAGGTCACGCGCCATGAGGTGCTTCGATGCAACGCGGCAATCAAGGCCTCGCGCTCGCGTAACGCGCCTTCACTGGCACCGAGTCGTTGCTCCAGCAAGCCCGTGCGATCAAGAAACAGCTGATTCGCCTTCTTGAGTTCATCACGCAGGCGCTGCAATCGCACGGCCGGGCGCAGCGATTCTCGACCGATTTCCAAGTCGACCAGCGACAAACCCAAACTGCCAACTTCGTGCCCGGACGCGTAAATGAGCAAGATATGCTCGCCCACCCCGTCTCGGGTGTCGATGACCATCACACGCGAATAAATGAGCGTAAATTGGCCTGCGATGGAAACCGGTATATTTCCCTGATCAAAAGTCGACGCATGCGCGGCCGGGCGTTGATACTCCCGATACGGCACCTGCACCACCAAATAATTTCGCGCCTTGCCGGCGATACTTGTCAGAACATCGACAGGGTTGGCAAAATGCTCAAGCTTGTTGATGACGAAACATATTCCATATTCGTCGATCCGATCGCTCGCGCCGAGACTCAGAGCTTCAACCCGCAGGAACTGCGGTTGTGAGTATTTACGTTGAGCACGATCAATTGAAACAGCCGACTCATCCAAGCCGGCGACCTTGATTTTCAAGCGCTGCGCCAACAAATCAGTTCCATCCCCATCGGAACAAAACCAGTCGCACGACGACGCCCCATCTTCCCGAATTTTTTGAATAAACCAACGCGGTAGATTGTCAATCGCCGCCTGATAAAGGACCGATGGCGGCCTCCCTCCCGTCAAATGATCTTTCGAACCGTCAGCCATGCCGCGAGTTTCATTATTGGGAATTGACAATTTTTTATCCGCGCAGTTATAGCGCTCGAATACGTACCACTTTTTGCGAAAGTTCGACGTCGATCCTGCGCTTCCAAAAAACAAAAAAGACCAGAGGCCCGATGGAGCCGCAACCTTTGTATAAAAATACGGTTATAGATCGCGGGATGGTAACATTGCGCGTTCGGAATCGCCAGCCGCGCGCCAGGCGCAACGGCCGGAATTTTCTTCGAACCCCGGCAATGAAGCTCACCAGGGGATGGCTACGGCCAAGCCTGCGGCGGTCTTAGCACACACAGTCAAGAGTACCCAGCATGAACATGAAGAAAAAGGTCGTCTGCATCGTCGGCACACGCCCCGAAGCGATCAAAATGGCGCCAGTCATCTTGGCATTCCAGCGCTGCGATTGGGCCGAGACCATCGTGCTGTCCACCGGCCAGCACCGTCAGATCCTGATGCAGACGCTGAGCGACTTCGGGGTCCAGGTCGACCTGGACCTGGACATCATGCAAGCCAATCAGAGCCTGGCCGGATTGACGAGCCGCCTGTTCCTCCAGCTGGACGAAACCCTGGAGAAACTCGCGCCGGATCTGGTGCTTGCGCAAGGCGACACGACCACTGTCATGGTCGCCTCCGTGGTCTGCTTCTATCGGCGCATCATGTTCGGGCACGTCGAAGCCGGCCTGCGCACCGGGAACCTGCATCAGCCATTTCCCGAAGAATTCAACCGCATCGTCACCGGCCGCATTTCTGCGCTGCATTTCGCCCCGACCCAACTGTCCAAAGACAATCTGGTGGCCGAAGGCATCGACCCCGCCACCGTAAAGATCACGGGCAACACGGTAGTCGACGCACTCCTGGACATGGCAGCCCGAACCGAACCGGCATCGTTCGGAGGAGCCGGCCCGCTGGTCCTGGTCACCGCGCATCGCCGCGAGAATTTTGGCGAACCCCTGAAGCGCATATGCGCGGCCCTGCGCCAGCTACATGACGAGTTCCCGGACCTGACCTTTGTCTACCCCGTCCATCCGAATCCCAACGTGAGCGATATCGTCAAGGGCTTGTTGAGCGACTTGCCGCGCTTCAATCTCATTGCACCCGTCGGCTACCGCGACATGGTTGCGCTACTCAAGCGTTGCACGTTGGTCATCACCGACAGCGGCGGCCTGCAAGAAGAAGCGCCGGCGTTGGCCAAGCCTGTCCTTGTCGTGCGCGAGGTCACAGAGCGTCCCGAGGCCGTCGCTGCCGGCGTCGTCAAGGTTGTCGGCACGGATACCGCAAGCATCGTCAGCGAAGCGATGCGCCTGCTCCGTGACCCCGCCTACCTCGAACAGATGAGCCGCGGCGACTCGCCCTACGGTGATGGCCAAGCAAGCGGCCGCATCGTTGCCTGCGCGCAGGCTGCCTTGTTCCCGAACGCCGCGGGTCTGGCGGCCATCGCAGACTGGGATCTCAGCCAAACACGCCCGGGCACCTGAAGACGGCCCGATGGTATGCAAGACCCCCTGCACTTCGTTGAATCCCCTGTCATCGTTCTCGCGAACGGCGTCAATCCTTTGGATGACAAACCTCGCGAGGGCTATCACCAGCGCGTCGCAACGGTTGACTCGTATCTCAACGCCCATAATCGCGTCTATGTCAAAGTCAATCCGGCTATCGGAGATGGCCGGAATCTGCGTAAGTTGGGGCCCGGCTGCCTGGAACTTGAAATAGGTCAACAATACGGCGCCTCGGTCGCTCACTTGTTCCGCCGCGCGCCTGCCATTTATTCACACAGCATTTTTCCGTTGCTGCCCGAGCAAGCGCGCCACCTTGCAAGCTTGCGCACCGGCAAATTCATTGTGGACATGCACGGCGTTGTCCCCGAGGAAACCTCGTTTCTGGGTGATGCTGAATGTGCACTGACCCTTGGGCAACTTGAATCCTGGGCCGTGCTCGAAGCGGACGTGCTCGTCCATGTCACGCACCAGATGGCCAGGCATTTCCGTGCAAAGTACGCGTGGAGCGATGCTGTCGACATCGTTAGCCCGATATTTCCTGAGACCTCGCCGCGGGAGCTGCAGGGCCGCCAGCCCAATGGCACGGTGGTGTATGCGGGTGGTGCGCAGGCTTGGCAGATGGTCGATTGCATCGTCGAAGCGGTCCGCGCATCCTTGCAGACTTATACCGCCACAATCCTCACTCATGAGCCCGAGATATTCCGCGACAAATTCCTCGCTCGCGGCTGCCCAGTGGACGGAGATCGCCTTTCAATCTATGCCGCGCGTCCCGCCGAGGTACGTGCGGTCTATGCCGAAAGCAGCTACGGCATACTGTGCCGCGAGCGCCACGTACTGAACCGGGTCGCCTGCCCGACCAAGCTGATCGAATACCTCAGCTTCGGCGTTTTGCCAATCATGGGCACACCTGAGGTCGGAGACTTCGCCGACCTCGGCATGCGCTATGCGACGATGGATGACTTGGCTCAACGCCGCCTGCCCGTGGGCGAAGACTACACACATATGATCACTAGCAATTTTGCCGTCCTTGATCAGCTCGCTGAACTGGCGCAAAAAGGTCGCAAGCAGTTGCTTGCCCAGATAGGTTAGCGAGAGCCGCTTTGCAAAACGCTCATAGCAATATCGCAAAAGGGCTGGGTAGCGTGCTGCTCTGCGCGTTGGTACTACTGGGTTCACGCTATCTGTGGCAAGAATTCGATTGGCCATCCGCCGGCCGACGAGACGACATGGCCTGGGCCGCGGGCGTACTACTGACCGGTTTGGGGCTGCACCTCGTATGGCCGCGTCGTGCCAATGCAGCATTGCTGGCCATTGCACTCGGCTGGGTAGGCCTGGGAGTGGGCTGGAACAATCTGACAGTGATCGGCATCTGGATAGCTGCCACATGGTCGCTCGGTGGCCTGCTCCTCCGCACCATTCACTGCGATGCGGATTACGCAATCAAGTATCCACTCGAAGCCATCGTTGTAGGCACGGCCGCGTGGTTGGCAGCCTGGGGGGTCATGCTCCATTTCAAGGTCAATTACCAGGGCGTGTACTGGGGCCTGTGCTTGCTGCCGTTCGTCTACCTGCGTCTGTTGCCGCACGGATCGCTCCGGCACTCGACGAAGTATCGGCTTGCGGACTTCGATCATTGGCTTACATCCATTCCCATTTGGATGTGGTTGCCAGGCGTCGCCATTGTCGGTTGGACACTGCGCTGGGCCAGCTTGCCCAGTGTGATGTTTGACGATCATGCTCTGCATCTACGCATGTGGACCATGTTCGAATTTCAGCATCGGGCGGAATTCAATCCGGTCGATCAGATCTGGTCGGTAGCTCCTTTTGCATCCGACCTGCTGCATGGTGCGCTATCCCTGATGGCGGGGAACGATGTCCGTGGCGCACTGAACCTCGTTCTCGCCTTGATGACTCTTGGACTCACGGCAAACATTCTGCGGCAAGCCGACGTCCCCCCGCGTTGGCAATGGCTGCTGCTGGTATTGCTGGCAAGCACGCCGATGTTTGGCAACATGCTGCTATCGCTACAGACCGAACTGTCGCTCGCGGTAATAGCCCTGGCAGCCGTCTCCCTCCTCGGCAATACCGTACGAACGTCGTTGATGACGAACACCAATCACTTTTTTGGCGTTTTGGCTTGTGCAGCGCTTTGCGTGGCCATCAAGCTTCCTGGCGCGGTGCTCGGCGCCATGCTCCTTACGGCCCTGGTCATCAACACTGGCGTCCGCGATCTCATACGTCAAAGCCGCCCTAACGTTGCCGGGTGGTTGACGTTACTTATCCTGGCATTTGCCGCACTGCACTCGTACGGAGTGGCTTGGCACGTCACTAGCAATCCGACCTTCCCTCTTTACAACGCCATTTTCCAGTCGCGCTTTTTCCCGCTTGAGAATTTCCATGACACGACTTGGTCGGCGGGGTTCTCGCTGCGGAGCTACGTGCGGGCTTTCTTCCAGACGTCGAAGTACTTCGAGTCCAGCGATTACGCGGCAGGCTGGCAATATCTCGTTCTGCTACCCATCGCTTTGCTCGCGGCATTTCTCCCTGGTACTCCACGGCTGTTGCGCTTTACCATCCTGCCTCTGATGGGATTTGGCCTGGCGATGTTCGCTGCCGTCCAGTATTGGCGCTATCTTTTCCCCGTCATGCCCCTGGCCATCGCCGTAATGGGAGTACTGTTCACCTATAAGCGACGCCCGCTACGTATTTTTGCGGTCGTTCTGGCTGTTGCCTGCATCGCACTGAACATGCGCTATTACCGGAACATTTCGGGGTTGATGCAAATTCCAGCACAGAGCGCGTTCACGGCGCAAGGACGTGAACAACTAGTGCGCATGTTCGCGCCGGTCGCAGCGCTGACGGCGAAGGTCAATACCATCGCGCCCGGCGCACGCGTGCTTTATCCGTTTGAATCCCCAACCGGTGCGACTCTGCATGGCCAGCCGATATACACGCCTTGGTACGCCCCCGCACGTTCACTGCGCTTCCAAGGACTGACGAATGCTCAGAGCGTGGGCACCTTCATTGCGGAAGAACGGCCAGATTTCGTGATTCTGAACCAGACCGACTCCGATCCGACGCAAATGCCGAACCGCTTGGTACGTGAATACGTCGAGGACCAAGGGCGACTCATCGAGCAGATTGGGCCATATCGGCTGTATCACCTGAGTGGGCCTTCGGCGCCACTCGCATCCGTCAAGTAAAGAGAGCGTTAGTGCAAAGCCCATTCAACAGCATCGCCAAGACCACTGCCTGGACGATCCTCTGCGTGCTGGCCATGTTCGCGCCACGTTATTTATGGCAAGAGACGGCATGGTCGTCACTGCCCCAGTACGACGGCCCAATCTGGGCGGCGGGCGTCGTGCTTGCGGGATGCCTGCTGTCGATTCTGGCCCGACGCCATGCCCATGTAGTGATGCTTGCCCTGGTCATCGGTTGGTTGGGACTTGGGGTGGGCATAGACAATCTGGTTGTCGTCGGTCTTTGGATTGCTAGCGCGTGGACGCTGGGCGGACTGTTACTCGACCGCATACATCGAGCGCCCGACGGTTACGCTTTGCGTCATCCGCTCGAGGCAATCATTCTGGGCGCAGCCATCTGGGTCGCAGTCTTCAACGTCATGCTGCACTACCGGATCAACTATCGGGGCGTGTACTGGGGACTGAGTCTCATTGCGCTGGCTCCTTCGTTCCGATTCTCGCGCTTTCAATATCAGCAGGCCTTCAACACACGAGCCAGACTCGCCAACGAATGGATGGCATCGATCCCATTGTGGGCATGGGTGCTCGGGCTAGCTGTCATCGGGTGGGTATTGCGCTGGAGCAGCTTTCCAAGCCTGATGGTGGACGACTATGCGACGCACCTGCGCATGTGGACAAATTTCCTCACGAAACATCGGGCGGAACTGGATCCCGTCAATCAAATTTGGGCGTTTGCTCCTTTCGCCTCAGATTTGGTGCACGCAACGTTATCGCTCATGGCAGGCGATGATATTCGCGGCGCCTGGAATCTCGGGCTTGCCATGGCACTCCTGACCTTGACTGCAAACGTCTTGCAACAGGCAAGGGTAAGTGTCCAATGGCAATGGCTGCTAGTGGTTCTGCTGGCGAGCACACCTATGCTCGGCAACCTGCTGCTGTCGCTGCAGACCGAACTGGTCCTGGCCGTTATCGCCATGGCCAGCACGGTCCTTATCTGCGGCGCGGTGAAAGGAAGTAACGTACACGCCTGGGGAGTGTTGGCGGGTGCGGCCCTATGCGCCGCAATCAAGCTTCCCGCCGCGGCGCTCGGCGTGTTCCTCATCGTCGCGCTGGTATTGCGTACTGGCTTGAGCAGCCTGGTGCCGCGGCGCCAAAATGCGCTTTGCGCTCTGGTCACACTGCTGATGCTTGCATGGGTGGCATTGCACAACTATGCAATGGCGTGGCTTGCCACAGGTAATCCGGTATTTCCTCTCTACAACGGTATCTTTCGCTCACCTTTATTCAGTCCAGAGAATTTTATTGATTCCACCTGGACGACAGGGTTTTCCTTTCACAGTTACTTCGACGCCTTTTTCGAAACATCACGGTATTTTGAATCTGCCGACTATGTGGCTGGGTGGCAGTATCTGATACTTCTGCCTTGTGCGTTGATAGCACTCATCCTGGGGAAAAATTCAAGACCACTACGCCCGCTGCTTTTGCCGACGCTTGGATTCGGCATATTGATGTTCGCGACAATTCAATATTGGCGCTACCTGTTTCCCATCATGCCGCTAGCGATTGCGGCAATGGGCTCATTATTCGTTGGCAAGCAGCGAGCCTTGCAGTTCCTCTTTGCTGCGACTGCATTGGTCTGCATATCCTTGAACCTCTATGCTTTCCGCGGCATATCCTGGATGATGCAAAGCCCCGCCCAGGTCGCTTATACCGAGCAAGGCCGGAATCAACTGGTCACCGCTTACGCACCTGCTGCCCAATTAAACAAGATAGTCAATCGAATCTCGCCCGAGGCTAGAGTTCTGTATCCAATGGAGACGCCATTCGGCGCTACGTTGCATGGCGTGCCACTATATGTGAACTGGTATTCCCCGAAACGCCATGCGGATTTCCTGGCAATAAAGAGCATTCAAGATGCCACTGACTTTCTAACCACGGTGCGCGCTGACTTCGTCATAATCAGTCAGGTGAATACGGCGTCAGGACCTACCCCTACAGCGTTCCTGCGCGAGCAACTGGCCCGCTACGGACGCGTTGTTGGACAGTCCGGCCCGCTTACCCTATTCCAGACGGGCACTTCCTTGATCAATTATCACGAAGGATTCTCCTTGCGTTACGCGGTGACCGCATCCGGCCCATCAATCAATCGGAATTCCACCCTACCGATCGAGGCTACGACTCAACCACAGTTGTTTGAATGGTTTGCTACAGGAGCGGCCAATCAGGCTCGATATACCGTGCGACTGCGTTGCGACAACGACAAGGGGTACTTCATCGCGCAAGTGAACTGGGATAGCGGCGCCCCTTACTACCGACTTATTTCCTGCCGTTCCGAGAGCTTCACGTTTTCAGAAGCCATCCCGGTACCCGCCAGCGCGCGGCAGGGACAACCTTACATAACCGTCCGCGACCGGGCCTCCGCCGTCGTGGAGGATCTGCACGTGGAGCTCAATTGACATGACACAGACCCCTGCCAGTCCGCGCATCGCGGTCGTCATCCCCTCATACAAAGTGACCCGCCACATTCTCGGGGTAATCGCCAGCATTGGCCCGGAATGCAATCGCATTTACGTCGTAGACGATGCCTGCCCTGATGGGAGCGGACGGTATGTCGAAGAAAACTGTCAAGATCCCAGAGTTCGGGTGATCTTTCACGAGAAGAACAAAGGAGTCGGTGGCGCGGTGATAACCGGCTATCGCGCCGCCATAGAAGAAGACCAGGACATCGTCGTCAAGATCGACGGCGACGGGCAAATGGACCCGACATTGCTCCCGGATTTTGTTGAACCTATTGTCAGCGGTGAAGCCGACTATACTAAAGGCAACAGATTCTACGACCTCGAAGAGATACACGGCATGCCGAAAATCAGGTTGATAGGCAACGCCGTACTTTCTTTCATGGCCAAATTCTCATCCGGATATTGGGATCTTTTCGATCCCACCAATGGCTATACCGCGGTCCACGTCAACGTATTACGACGACTGCCACTTCACAAGCTCAGCGAACGCTATTTCTTCGAGACGGACATCTTATTCCGTCTTAATATACTGCGCGCGGTGGTAGTCGACGTGCCCATGGATGCGAGCTATGGTGACGAGGTCAGTAATCTGAAAATCTCGAAAGTCGTCGGTGAATTCATGGCAAAGCACTTACGCAACGCATTTAAGCGGATTGCCTACAACTATTACTTACGTGACATGTCGCTAGCATCGCTGGAATTACCCTTGGGCATAATTCTCTTTCTTTTCGCATTTTTCTTCGGCGGCGCAAACTGGATTTCCGCCGCGCATCACGACGCGCCCACTCCTGTTGGCACCATAATGATTGCAACCGTCTCCCTGCTGATGGGAGTACAGTTTCTCCTAGCGTTCGTCGGTCACGATGTGGCACAGGTGCCGCGACGAAGCATTCATCGCCAGACACGCTTTGCCAAAAGCCGCAAACAGCGGCGGGAGGACGCATAGCCGCCTGGGTTTCCGACGGCCAGTGTGATAGCATGCCTCGAATTTGAGGGGTAGCCGTCGGGCGGTCCTGGCTTGCCCTGCCGCGAAGTTACGTATAAATATTCACCGGATCTATTAAAATGATCACGACAGAACGCGGTGATAGGACAAAGTTCATCTGCAATATCTGCAGCCAGGAAAACGATGTTTTCGTGGGCAATTTAACCCGGGAAGATGCCACCTGCTCTGGGTGTGGCTCTACAGTGCGCATGAGGTCAATGGTTCAGATTCTGACTGCGGAACTATTTGGCAAGAGTATGACCATTGACGAAATCTCGCCCCCCCGGCCAGATATTTTCGGAATCGGCATGAGCTGCTGGGAGGTTTATGCGAATCGGTTGGCACACAAAGTAAAGTACGTCAATACTTACTACCACCAAGAGCCATTCCTGGATATTACCAATATCGACGAGAAAATGGTAGCCACCCTGGACTTCATCGTGTCGACTGATGTTTTCGAGCACGTCGCTCCTCCAATATCGAAGGCCTTTGTCAATGCTAGGCGTCTACTGAAGCAAAACGGAGTATTCATTATTTCCGTTCCATTCGACCGTCCCGGCGAGCCACAGGCGGAAACCAAGGAATGGTTTCCCAATCTGCACGACTGGAGACTCGAAGAGGTGGAAGGGCGTTGGATCCTGCATAACACCACACGCGACGGTCAACAAGAGCGATTCGACGACCTTTGTTTCCATGGGGGCCCTGGCACCACTCTGGAAATGCGATTATTCTCTGAGGCGTCATTGATCCGCGAACTC